>JARQZK010003674.1:292500-340000 GCA_030704885.1 Cynegetis impunctata
TTTCGTTTATGTTTTACGGGGAATCCCTCGATTGTATTGTAAGTCAGTTTTATTTTGTTGTCCCAAGTTGGCAACTCTATCCGTTTATGTTTTATGGGGAATACCTCTACTGTATTCTTCGTCATTTATATTTTGTTTCCGTTGCCAGTTTTCACTAAGTGTTTTGAACAGGTAATACACAGGAGCACATTGCTGTAGTCAGTGTTGTAGTAGTGACTTCATACTGTAATGTCCGCAAAAGAGATTTGCACCATCAGCTGTTTTTGGACTATAAAGGCTCTCATGCTGACTTGCTGCCGTTACCAAGCTAGTTAGTTGAGTACGTTAGGTACGCTGGCTAGTATTTGGGAGGTCTCGGGTTCAAACACCGGGGCCGACTGGTCTGCCATGAGTTTTTTTCAGAGGTTTGCTCATGGTAATGTAAGTCACTGCTTGCAAACTTACAAGGCGAATGCTGGGCCAGTATTAATCCTCTGAACCCTACCCACACTTCCTATGTTCCATCAATATCCCGTCTCACCTATCCTTAATGTACTTGTACATACAAGTGTATCCTCTGATCTGGCTGAATGAGTTAATCCCAAACTCAAGCTGCCCGCCTACCTGACACATACTTCAGGTAGGAATGAAACACGTGTGTTTCCTTTTTTTTTCCTTGCTGCCGCAACTGAGCCATAAAATGAGAACGAAATTCAGAAAACGGCTAAAGAATAAATAAAAATGGTAAAGCGCTCAAGTCCGTGACTCGCAACATTTTTTGCAAGTAATTAAATGCGTGTAGGAATCCTGCTGTTTCGTCTCGAAGAGTGCATTGAAATCATCCTTTCCGAATACTTCCTGCCGCCACCGTGCCCATGCCAAATCCTTCAGACCCCAAGCAAGCTCACGGTACCTATTCAGCTAAACAAAGGATCATGCAAGCATTCACTACTTCTTGTGAGGTTGTCCGTTTATCTGTCGCCTTCTCTATAAGGGTTCAGGCAGATGCCGTACGATTTCTTTTGACCATCAGTACAATTCGACTTCATTTTTTAGGTTCCGTTTCTAATTGCATTGCCAAAGAAAATAAATATTTAAAGTTTTTAAATGAAAAAAAAACTTTATCGCAGCAAGCTGCATTAAGAACGCAGGTTTTTATACCGTATCCAATTCGAAAATTCTACTTATTCAATTGATTTTTTTTTGCAAATTCGAACCAGCCTTCCTTCTATTTAGATCACCAACTTTGAACCCCACATTGCACCAGGTAAACAAGATTTACTTCCTCCCTTGTTGCTCAACCCCGTGACAGATTCATACTAAAACCAACCCCATCCAAAATGACATAAGAAACTATCTAACTACCAACTTTCAAACCTATTGCAAAAATGAGCCATGTATCGCGTAAACGAGAATCATTTTCTACCTTTGAGGGAATTCAACTTCCTAATCAAACCACCAAAACCAGTATAATCCAAAATATCATTCGAAACTCTATTGCTCCAAAATAGGGGCCTTCATCGTGTAAAGAAGATATATTATTTATTATTATCTAACCCCCAACCAATTCGTACTAAAAGCCATCACATTCAAGATATCATACGAACATGATATATATATATATATATATATATATATATATATATATATATATATATATATATATATATATATATATATATATATATATATATATATATATATATATATTATATATATATATATATATATATATATATATATATATATATATATATATAATATATATATATATATATATATATATATATATAATATATATATATATATATATATATATATATATATATATATATATATATGTATGTATATATGTAGAGAAAGAGAGACTTTTGAAATTGGGTTTTTGATGCCAAGCATCCTGAAATGTCATGAAACGAAAAACTATCTTGGGCCTAGGTCCAACTTTGCTAATCGCACCCATTTCAATAAGCAGGTTTTCAAAGTGAAAACCTGCTAATAAGCGAAAATTGAATAATGCATAAGAAAAATAATGGTGGATGAAGTTAGCTAAAAATGTATGCAACGACAGGGCTAAGTCAGGAAAACGGCATAATTAAATGTAAGATTAGTAGTAAAAGTTTATTAGGACAAATTTGAGCCCTTTTCAACATATCACATTATGTATGATTGTTTATTAAATAATAATCTCTTGTTTTGTTTATTATTAACGAAAACACGATTAAAACAATAAAAACGGTATTTTAGCAACTTTCCGGCACTTAGCGCAACATATTTGTGACTTTTAGGTAAAAATGGTCACTTGGGTGTTACGTAACGTTTATAGGGGGGAGGAGGGGTTCATGAAAACGTTACGAAGCGTTACATAGGGAGGAGGGAGGGTCAAAAATTGCGTTACGTAATACTTGAACGGTCCCTAAGATGTAATGCCTGATCTAATAAATAACATTACCAAAGGAATTACCATAGTAAGTGCAAATTAATCTACCTATTAAATATCAGTTGTCCTTGATAGCAGGGCACTTGTTTTGTCAACAAAGAGCCTTGTTATGTTTGCAGGTGATAACTCTTTTATGTGTTATGATGCTAGCATTGATCGATCAGTTGCGTGGTTGTATCATCTACTTACTAAATTCAATCTATCCCTTCAGAGGACTCTCTTAATTTTTGAAAAGGTAGAAGACTGCTTTCATAAACTACTCCAGGTATGTACTGTTGAAAATTTCCATGTGAAATTAAAACCACCTACTTTCACAAGGAATTAAAATGAATAGCTCAGGTTGCACAAACTAGGTTATTGAGCGCTCTCAGTTAAAGTATTCAATGCAGTCTGTTGTGTAATAGGCTTTCTCTTATTTGTTATGCCCTATATGGATAAGCCAGAATTATTAAAAAAGATCATTTAATCCCATTCTTGCAAATCCTTGAAGCTGCTCGCTTTGCGTAGTCTATATATTTGGGAGGTGCTTATGTATGTTAAAATCGATCAAAGCAGCTTTGTAACCATGGAGGATTTAAATAAAAATAATACTGTTAATAGAAAAAAATTAACTTTTCCTACATAATAAATTGATTATGTGAGATTGTACATGGGGACAAGGCTATTTTAAAAAGTTGCCTAAAGTAATTAAAGTGATAAAAATTAAATAAGATGTAAAACAGTAGTATGTAAGAATATTATTTGCTAAAGTTTTTCATACTGAACTAATATATAAGTGAATACCTCGTTTGTGTTTTTGTAGTTTTGATCTCATTGTTGAGTTCTTTCAGTTTCTGTTGTTTTTGCATAATTATTGTCTTAGACTTTTTCTATACCACTCTGAGGTCCTTGAAATAAAATTATTATTATTCAGAAAATCAAAGACACTCATTCTGTAGCCAAATCGAATTCAAATTTAAATTAGAAGGACATCTTGATAATTTGAAATGAATATTTAATTTTTTTTTAATTGTAGAAGTAATAAATTAATATTTTTTTGGGGTTCATTCATAATTTTCACGGAAATTTAGTTACACAGAACTAATATATTGAAAAGTTTTATATTCATTCATAGTATACAGTGGAGGAATTACATATTGTGTGACATTTTCATATTTGAAAACTGACGGTTTTTTCTTCAAATTGACGTGTTAATACTACATCTGTCTATTATTGTATTTTTTCAATAAAACAAGTATTACCAATTTATCAAATCTAACAATTATACCCATCATTTGGTGTAATATAAATCATATAGATATGATTTATCACGGAATTTATTCTTTGCTTCGTTTCAGAATTAAACCAACCTCAGCCACCTCAAGGAGCAGTTATTCATCAGAACCCAAACTTACTCCAGACTCCCGCAGGTATCACACAACTGGCAGCTCCTCCTTCAATGCCCATTTCCCAGCAAGTTCCTGTAACTGCCACGCCTATTTTGCAAGCACCGCCTCAATTTGGTCCTCCGTTTCCTCAACCACCAGCTTTCATCCAAGCAGCTGTGCCCCCTCCAACCTTTTTACCACAGCAAGCTCCGCCTTTAATTAACTACGTACAGTCACCGGCTCAGTACTCTGCTGGATATCAGGGTTATCAGGCTCCCTTCAATCCAGTGGTGAGTATTGATGATATTATTAATATTGTGTCTTACCTATTTTTTACTAATTTAATTTAATATATATTGCCGATGAATTTGATCAATATTAATGCTACCTTAGGACTATAGTATGGGGAAAAAACAATTTTCAGTTTCTTTGTCTGAATATCTAAACTGGAGTTTGTCAATAGCAAATTTGTATTCATCTTACGGGACAGAAATCTACACACTTCTCAATATTAAGTGCTTCTTTAAGAATGCAGAAGGTATGTCTACCAAAGATATGATCATGTCCCATATTTGAATAACAAACAATTCTACCTTGTGAAGTCTTACTTCAAATTTTAGAATATTCAGAATAAGAAATGTTTGAGAATAATTAATAAATTTTTTTACTTTTGAAAATCTTCTTTGGTTCGATATATTAAAAGATTTTTTTTCTCCGTATGTTATTGAAATACAACGGGGTTGTCCAATTTTGAGGTAATTGAAATAAAAATTCTAGTTGTGAGAACAGCACCATAAAATGTGTCATTTGCCACTTGTCATTGATTTATAATAAAAAAAAACGTGTTTGTTGAGTATTTAATTTTCATTAAAATGCTGGTTGTCACAATCTAAACTGTATATTTGTTATAATAGGGCAGTGCATCACAAAGCAGTTATATTGTTTCGATTTAGTATGTAATCCTAATTTCACTCGGATGGTGGCTACTGCAGTAAAAATACAGCAACATTTGCCACTTTTATACAGCTTCAAAAAAGTCACTTTTCGATTTAGTATGTAATCCTAATTTCACTCGGATGGTGGCTACTGCAGTAAAAATACAGCAACATTTGCCACTTTTATACAGCTTCAAAAAAGTCACGTTTCGATTTAGTATGTAATCCTAATTTCACTCGGATGGTGGCTACTGCAGTAAAAATACAGCAACATTTGCCACTTTTATACAGCTTCAAAAAAGTCACTTCTATTAGTTGTACCATACAAACGCTAATCATCTCCTCTGTTACAGTGAAGTTCTTTTGAGTAATTCAAACAAAAATAACAAGTTGGCTAATGTCTAATAGATCAGTGATTTTGTCCAAGCAAAGTGAAAATATTTACATATTTCAATTGTGTGGTGCAACTATGAACATGTCATGTGTTTTCTAATATTCCATAATGGTAGCATGTCTAGATTCACTTGTATAATGAATAATAAAGTGTTTCATTCCTTAATAACTGACAATACTTGTATGACAAGGCACTGAAGTTTATTATTGTCATTTGTGATTAAGTAGCCTTATGAAAGTTATACACTCGATATTTGTCCGTTATATTTATTTGTTGCGAAGATATATTTAAGTTTTCCGAAGTATTCTTTGAGTGTTGGAGTACAGTACCTAGGACAAAATTATGACTACCGTGGCCGGACTTAAACCGCTGCATGGTTAAAACAAGCATATCGGCATTGCCAGTTCAAACGAAAAATTATGTGCAACATAACACATTTGGATATATAATGTTATGATAGTATTCCTTATGTAGTATCAGCTCGGCCATGCGTTACTGCGCCTCAAAAGTTGCATTGAAACCCTTTTCCACAATTATATTCGCCCGAAATGATTTCATTTGAAACACACTGTTGTGCATGCTGCATGAAATGCTTTGATAGAGATCAGTGGTAGTAATTTGACCTTTCCGCTCGCACAAAATTATCCTGACCATTCGCATTGAAACCTCATAGGATTTCAATATTCACAAATAGTGCTCATTGTTCCGAAGAAGTCCGTTTTATCGGCGGCGTAATCGACTGTGGAATCCTATCTAAACGCCTAACGTTCATAAATAATTGTCCCGTTTTTCAATTCTGTCAATATTTTTTGGAGATTTTCCTTCTGTCTCACTCACTCACTTAATTATATGGAGATTCTTCAACTCTTGCGTACAATTTTTCAAACATTTTCTCTCATACAAACCTTGTCCTGATAATCACAAACAAAAGAAAAAAAAGAAATAGCCAAAAACATGCATCCGTTTTGAAATGATGCGCTTAATACAATCGGTAATTGATTTTTATTTATAGGTATAGATTATATATCCGTGTTCCCCAATAAATAACTAATTCGGGCCTATATAATAATAATAATAATAAATTTTTTAATAATAATAAATTTATTTTTCGACAATTACAAACAATACAAATACAAATCAAAGTAGTGTAAGTAAATACGAATTCGTCATACAAATTCAACAAAAAAGCCTACTCAATAATTAAAATCAAAACATAATTAGCAATGCCTATACCCCACAGCAATCATTAAATTCTTTAATGCTGTAGGGTTCACAATCTAAGATGAACTTGTATATATTCTTCTTGAAACTATTAATATCACTCAAGTTCCGAAAATGCTTCGGTAGCCCATTAAAGATCCTCATAGCCGAACACAATGGACCCCCCTCCCAGCGAGTAGTTCTATGGCGCGGTAGGATGAAGTATTTAGTTCTTCTAGTATTGTTTGTATTCCTATATGATTCAAAATATGTATAATGCCTATATATAACTATGTTGGACAGCCCTGAAAATCAAAATTGAAAATCATATTTCTTCACCATTGATAGTATTACTTTTTCATTTTGTTTAAGATTCAAGTGGTAGTTTAATAAGATAATTATTTTCCTTCAGTCGCAGTCAACGGATCTTTACCAACCTCAAGGAGGCATCACATATTATTCAACAGATCAGCAAATTTCCCAGCGAATTGCCCCACCGAAGAGGCCAAAAGCTGCAATACCTATAGTAGCACCTCCAACCTTTGATCCAAGGAAAGGAGAAGAGGAGAGACAGACAGAATATATCTCAGAAAATAATAGTGTGGAGTAAATGCTAATTCCATTGTATTATTTAATACTCTTGGTTGATGACCTTACCTTATGGATAAGAAGAGGTCAAATGGATATTAGTAAAAAAAATTCCCTCCGTACTCTCAAGATAATGCAGAATACCTATTTTTTAGTATAAGTTTTGTTGCATTCATTTATTTATACTGGGTCTAGAGACATGATGTTGAAACCAAAATATTGGTTGCAGAATAATGTTTTTATATTTCAAAAAATACCAGCATCTTTTTACTGAATATTATAATTAATTTATATAAAGTACTGTTTCCTGAAAATGGAATAGTTATGGTGATTAATTATTGAATATGTGGTATAATACGTGTTGAATTCATTACTTTATTAGGTTGATTTTGTAGAATATCTTATAAAAGATTTAAATAGGTATTTATGATTAATAATATAATTTCTTTATGTATGTTAATATTTTCAGCACTCTTCTTTGGATCGAGGGTTGTATCAAATTGTTTATTTATGTATGCTAATTATGTTAAACAATACATAGAAATATTTTGGATCTAGGTTGAAATAAATTATTTATTATAAATTTCATTGACTTCTTAAATTATACTTTATTCCATTTTGGATTATAATATTTATTATTCCTACAAATACTATTCAAATACTACCACTGTTTAAACTGTGGTTAATAAAAAAACGCCTTCCCAGTTACACTAGTTAATATTACTATCAATTTTAGTATATCCTTTGGATCAAGTTCTAGAGACATTATTACCAATAATAAAGTTCAATAATTCTATAAAGTTTATAATCTGTTATAACAAGCAAAATATTTTTTCAATCCAATTTTGTTGTGTTAATTCCTAAATTTAGGCCAAGCTACAGAGATTTTTTCATGTAAAAAGTGTTAGAAGAAAACCAGCTCCGCCATTGTGTGTAAAATGGTTCCTCATGATATAGTGATATGTTTTTCACTCGACTTTATTATTTATAACTTTGTTATTAATAATTTTATGCAAAAAATTGCGTTTTTTTTCAGTTTTTTGCTTATAAAATTGAAACTATCAAAGTAATCGTGATGGTGTCAATAGACTTATTGTAGAAAATGAAAAGACAAAAAAAATGAGAGGTCGGACGACTTAATCAGACCCTCAGTTTAAGGGAAAATTGGAAAAAACCGGCCAAACTGCAGTTTTTTCAAAAGTTCATAACTCGGTTAATATGTTAAAAATAAAGCATGACGAACATGACGAAAAACGGCCGAGCGCGTAAGAGTAGTTGAAGAGTGGGGGTAGAGCAGCAGGCAAGGAGAAGTATGACATTCGAAAGCGTCGGCATTTTGAACGTGACAGTAATTTCTAAACGTTGTCAGATAATAATTGTAAACCCCCACTCTTCAACTACTCTCACGCGCTCGGCCGTTTTTTGTCATGTTCAGCTTTATTTTTAACATATTTCTCAGCGTTTTTATGAAAAACCAAGATGCACGTTTTGAACTATGAAAATTCTACTTTCAAAATCTTCTTAGTAAATTGAAATCGGACACTACCTGTCGCATTCAGGTCTGCTGGAAAATTGCATAGTAACATAATCAAATGGCCACAGATCAAAAACTATGCATCGGACAGTTCCTGATCTTCACACAAATGAAGTTCATATCAATAGCTAATACTGGCCGGAGGATCTACGCTACAACTCAAAAAATAACCGAGTTATGAAATTTTGAAAAAACTGCAGTTTGGCCGATTTTTTTCCAATTTTTCCTTAAACTGAGGGTCTGATTAAGTCGTCCGACCTCTCATTTTTTTTGTCTTTTCATTTTTTTCAATAAGTCTATTGACACCATCACGATTACTCTGATAGTTTTGCGTAAAATTGTTAATAACAAAGATATAAATAATAAAGTCGAGTAAAAACATATCACTATATCATGTGGAACCATTTGACAAACAATGGCGGAGCTGGTTTTCTTCTAACACTTTTTGCACAAAATGCTCACTCTAAATCTCTGTAGCTTGGCCTAAATCTGTTATAACAAGGAAAATATTTTTCAATCCAATTTTGTTGTGTTAATTCCTAAATTTTATTCTTATACTGCCATACGTTTGTAAGACCCCTATATTGATCCAATTCTTGGATATATATATATATATATATATATATATATATATATATATATATATATATATATATAGTATAATATATATATATATATATATATATATATATATATAGTATAGTATATATATATATATATATATATATATATAAAATATATATATATATATATATATATATATATAGTTAATGAGTTATTTAAACCTTTTGATTGAAATATGCTTAAATGAAGTATAAGTGGGTATTAGGGTTTACAAGCCTTTTTCAAAACTATAAAATTGCAAAACAAAGAAAACTTTCAGTATCATCGCAAAATATTCAAAATTACACACTTACCATTCATTCAATCACGAACAAAAGCATTTTTTCTCAAGACACACTATGAAATAACAAATAAACTGACATTAGAAACTAGTATATGTCAACATGATCTGGTATCTATCATCTGACAATAAATTGAAAATTGATCCTCTTAAAACAATCAGAAGAGGTAGAACCTGTACTAACTAATTTCAAGTTGACCATCAATATTGCAAACCCTAATACTTCATTTAAGCATATATATATATATATATATATATATATATATATATATATATATATATATATATATATATATATATATATGGTTATACGAGTTCACGAAAGCATCGAAATAACCCCATATACCTTCAAACGGTAAATGTTAGAAATAAGAAGTTTTTTATCACAATCAACGGAAATGATAGACAGACTGTTTCGCTCTTATTTGGGGCTCATCAGTATCATCCATCCATCGAAAGTGATAACCAACCAAATATTTCAAACGTTCTTATATTTTCCTTCCAGTAACATTTTATTGCCACGAACGTGTATCGATAACACGAAGAATTCTGTTTTATATATATTTGTATATATATATATATATATATATATATATATATATATATATATATATATATATATATATATATATATATATATATATATATATATATATATATATATATATATATATATATATATATATATATATATATATATATATATATATGTATATATATATATATATATATATATATATATATATAAATATATATATAAATATATATATATATATATATATATATATATATATATATATTTATATTGATGAGATTGAATTATCGCACATCACTTGATGAAACATCATAAATAAGTTTAAACTTTAAAATAAAACACAATTGGCTTGAGTTTCTCTATATAAAAATAATTAGCAGTAAAGGATAGTCGACATGTTTGAAGTTATGAAGTCATTATCAAGACAGGATAGTATTACATCTCTTGTTTTATGAAACAGACAATAGCAAAGGTGATACCTGAAAATCAATTTGTTCGTTTACAAGGGGTCATTTACTGTTATGAGCGGAACTTATCTCGCTAATTTGATGAAGGTCAAGGCGCTTTCCTTTATTACCTGAATGCAACAATTCAGGTAACAGTTCGGAGAAGCCAGTGGTATTTTTATTTTGTAAAATTGACTTTTATGTTCATCAACACGAATGTTTATATGCCTTCCTGTTTGTCCAATATAGTACCAAGCTAGTTAGTCGAGTATGTTAGGTACGCTGGCTAGTATTTGGGAGGTCTCGGGTTCAAACCCCGGGGCCGACTGGTCTGCCATGAGTTTTTCTCAGAGGTTTCCTCATGGTAATGTAAGTCTCTGCTTGCAAACTAACAAGGCGAATGCTGGGCCATTATTAATCCTCTGAACTCTACCCACACTTCCTATGTTCCATAAATATCCCGTCTCACCTATCCTTAATGCACTTGTACAAACAAGTGTATCCTTTGATCTGGCTGAAAGAGTTAATCCCAAACTCAAGCTGCCCGCCTCCCTGACACATACTTCAGGGAGGAATGAAACACGTGTGTTTCCTTTCCAATATAGTACAGTTCATAATTTCACAAATACCAAATTTAGTAGAAATGAAATAGAACTATTAAATAAAGGTTTTAAATATTGCCCAAATTTCAATAATAAAAATGATATCAAACACTTAGCCGACAGTACTGAATTAGCTTTAAATTCGTGAGTAACTAAGAATTCGAATTTTGAAAAAACTATATTGGCTGAAGTCATAAATAGATATAAATTCAGAAATAACATTAATTTTGAATTGAAAACTAAATCCTTTTTAATACAGATAAATTCTCAAAACTTAAAATAGATCCCACTAAAAAATTCCAAAACGAAATAAAATCATTCATTAACGATAGTAAAATCCTATTTTCAGATATCAACATTATTTTCTTAACTTCCGTGAACCCACGCACCCCGGTTTTATATACTTTACCAAAAATACATAAAATTGATTGCCCGATGCGTCCAATCGTATCTTATATTAACGCTCCTGCGTATAAATTATGTCAGTATTTGAATAAGAAATTACCTACCTTAATTCACTTCAATCCAGAGTACAGCATTGAAAATTCTATTCAGTTAGCTAATCACCTTAAGAATATCAAGATTCCTTCAAATGCTAAATTAATTTCATTTGACGTTATCAACTAATTTTCTTCCACGCCAACTCAAAAAGTTAAAAATATTGTTAGGCGATATCTAGAGATGAACCCAAATTTAATAACTCGGGCAGTCAACGTTATTTCAAATTCAATAATATATTATACAAACAAGAAGACGGGTTGCCCATGGGATCACCGTTATCGCATTTGTTGTTTATTTTAAAGTTTATACTTTATTCTTTATGATGTTTCACCAAGTGATGTGCGAGAATTCAATCTCAGTTATATATATATATATATATATATATATATATATATATATATATATATATATATATATATATATATATATATATATATATATATGTTCAGAAAGATTTCCGCGGTCGGAAGTATTTGAAAAACTTGGTTCTCGGGATGAACAGCGTAAAAGATTTGAAAAATCTCGACGTTTCGGCTCCTTTTGCGAAGCCATCTTCAGGAGAATTAGAAGGGAAAAATAATTCAGATACGTGGCCTCAATCTGCCTACTCCACGAATCGAATTAGGAGGAATCGGAAATAATACGATTGCGTGGTCTCAACCTGCCTGCTTCACCAACCGTACTGCTTCCTGTCAACTCTGAAGTCTCAACCTGCCTACTCTTCAGAGTCAACTGACGGGCCGATCGTCGCGTGGCCGTATTTATAGGGAAGGGGGGCGGGTACTCCATTGACGTAGTTATTGACGTAGTTGTTGGCGTAGTATTGACGTCAATGGGGTATTCACGCACGGTATCAGTGCGGGATGTACTCCGATTGGGTGTGACACGGCGACCACTGAGAAGCGGCTTCCATGCTGATGGGAGTCTGTGACTGTCATCTCGGGTGTTCAAACAATTTGGACGTTTTTCTATTTCTACAGCTTCACGAAAAATTCGGGATTTGAAAAATCGGACGGGAGCAATAGTTCTTGTATTGGGGAAATCGATAATGTGGCCTGTTTGGGTGTGATGTTGGGAAAGGGCGTTGGTGATATCTGAATGTCTTACTGAAAGTGAATGTTCCTTGGCACGGACCTGAATTCGTCGGTTCGTTTGTCCTATATAAGAACGAGGACAATTGGGAACAGGGAATCTCATAAACACCGTGATTTTCGTTCGGAATTTTATCCTTGACGGATCTGACCAGATGGGAGAGTTTTTGTTGGGTGGTGAATATTGTTTTGATGTTTGTGTTTTTGAGAGATCTTGCGATCTTATCTGTTACTCCTTTGATGTAAGGAAGGAATAATTTAGGTATAGATTGTTGGTCAGTGGGATTGGAACGTGGTAGAGGTGGGCTGATGTGTGTGTGTTTGCGTATGTTCTTGTTGATTTGATATGTGTTGTAACCGTTCTGTAATAATATATGTTTTAGAGTCTTGAGTTCTGATTCACGGTGTTCGTCGTCAGATAGTCGAATGGAGCGGTAGATTAGGGTATTAACTACAGAGTTAAGTTGAGAGGGATGGTGGTGAGACTGGGCGTTCAGATAACGGTTTGTATGGGTGGGTTTACGATAAACTGAATAGGAAAAGCCTTGGGATGGAAGTTTTTTTTTTTTTTTTGCCATTCCTCGATGTCATGGTCATCATTGAAACATTTTTCGAAAACTCGTCCTCATAACACTTTCACGATGTTACCGGGTATAGTAGGACAGGCTGCTAGAAATTCAAAAGAAGAACTGGATTTTTGGAGTTTGTTCTTCAGTGAAGTTATTCTCAATTTATTAGTGCAGTATACAAATTAACACAATTAGCGAAGTTTAACTAATTACGCGATTCATCCTTTTACATGTAGTTAGAAGAAATAAATTTATTTGAGTTTGCATAATTTTTGCCTTTCAATTTAAACACCTATACAATTATGAAAAAACTCATTTTCAAAAATAAATATAAAATTCAATGAATCTATAGAAAAAATGGCTAACTAATTGATTGGGTCGATACTTGATGAAAAGCCATTATAATATTGTAAATAAAACTTCACAGTTTTCTCTTTTCACTATATTGTGTTTGTGTTTGGCGAAACAATTGTCATGTTAACAAAATATAGTGAAAATCAAAAGCTGTGAAGATGTATTTACAATAAAAAATGGCTATTAGTAAATCGAGCCAGGTGAGTAGTACTGTTTGCAAATGTTTTAAAAATAAATTTTATTAAGATATTCTTGTTTGTTAACTGAAAAAACAGGCTAAATGTGTAGGTATATCTATCAGAGAGATACAGACCGACTAACTACGTTATAGAAGCCCGCGCGCCTAACGAAGGGTTTAGGCATAATTAAATTATAATGAAAACGGCTGAAGATGAATGCTTTAAATGTTCATCACACCATAACAAAATTGTTATGATCAGTAACAAAAACTCAAATTCAACATATTTTTCGTATTTGTTGCAATGAGTAAGTATGAATTAAAGGCAGCAAAAGCCATAGGCGTTCAGAATGTTCGCAAAGGTCAATTCAAATATGATTTCGAAACCGTTTGCTCATCAAATCATAGCCGATTTTACCAATATCATTTAAAATGAGTAATTCTCTTTAAAATACTATTTTTTTTTCGAAAAAAAGCAAGAGCATTATTTTATTCATTGAATTACCAATTCCATATATTGTATAAAATATTAATCATTTCAGATTCCTCATCTACTTCCTGGGCGTACAAGAATGTATCGGATACATGGGACTGTCTTTTTCAAAATAAAATTTAATTATCTATTTCATCAATTCGATACTTTCTTGCACTCGAAGGATAGAATAGGTTAGGTTAGCTCAATTTTTCGAACAAAGAAGTGAGAAAGCGAGAAAATCAAAGTTGATATTCGCCTTTTTTGGCCCAAAATAAGCAAATAAACAGATATTTCATCAAAATCGGTGATTTTGGACATAACTCTATTACCAAAAGAAATCAGTTTGTTATTTCAATAAAACACTTTATTTATGAAGAATAAAATAAGAATAAATTTAAAAAAAATGATAATAATGAGATTACTTTATTTCTATATCGTCACATGAGTTTATTGATACAGAATTCCAGTTCTCCAGCTTGTGTACCAGAATTCAGAACTGTCGCTCGGCTTGGCTTCCTAATTCCTATGTCATTCTTGCCTATCTTGACCATTGACGTAGTAAAACTAATACGTGAATGTTCTTGACATACTTGAGTTGTGTCTACACATCCTCCCCCCTCATTCTGAACTTTATTTATAATTTTTTGTTCCAAATCTGAATCACTACTATTAGTATTAGGTACTATTTTCTATAACTAATTGATTGGGCCGATACTTGATCAAAATCCATTATAATATTGAAAATAAAACTTCACAGTTTTTGATTTTCACTATATTTTGTTAATATGACAATTGTTTCGCCAATACACAGTGGCTTCTTCAGATGTATAAAACATACTAACTTTTACAACGAGAATATTGAAAGATGAAAGAAGGGAATATAATAAGAATGGGGAAAACCTACACGTAATTACTTAGCAGGTAGAAAGTACAAACTGATAATAATGACTTGGGAAAACACAATAGGCATAAATATTCAATATTACATCTAGAAAAGATTTAACAACGGTGAACTATTCATATCTAATTGGTCATTTAACAAATTATTGGATTTTTTCATACTATCAATTTCAAGAGCTTCTAATAAATTGAGTTTATAGCCTTTCTTTTCTACATGTAATATTTCAAATTCACTATTAAAAATATGATTTTGTTCTAGGAGATGTGATGCTAGTAGAATCTAATTTTTCCTTGTCGTAACTTCTTTTATGTTCTGATATTCGAACTCCAAAGTTCCTGCCAGTTTGGCCAACATATACTTTAGGACATGAACCACAAGTTACTTATAGAACCCTGATTTATTTTGTTGTGTAGTTTTATCTTTTGACTTTTTATTATGTTTTCCAATGGTATTCTGAGTTTTGAATGCTATTTTTAAATTTTGAGTGTTGGGTCTCCTATAATATAATAAGTTAATAATTTAAAGTTTTTATCATTATGCCTTATACAATCTTCTTTTTAAAATATTATCTATTACTTTTGGAAGATATCCATTATTGTACGCTATTTGTTTTATGATTTGTAATTCTTTATTGTAATTTTCTTGTGATAACGGGATATTAATGAGTCTATGTATCATGCTATTAAATGCTGCTTATTTATGTTGGTAAGGATGTAAAGACGAATTGCGTATCGTGAGGTCCGAATGGGATGGCAAATCGAAAATGCATGTTTATTGCTATTTCTTTCTATTGTCAAATCCAAAAAATTAATAGAACCTTATGTTTCATTTTCAACTGTAAATTTAATATTTGGATGTAATGAATTAATAAAATTTAGAAAGGAACTAAGTTGTCTTGTAGTTAGGGTTGCCATCAACTAAATTGCCGATGCCGGACAAAAATTTTAAAAACCCCGGACATTTCCGTGAATTTTGTTTTTCCCCGGACACACCGTAAAAAATTTTTTTTTGAATAAAATAAAACATCGTTTATATTTTAATTTTACTACTATATTCTACATTGTAATAGTAAATTAGAGGATAGGTCATTCAGTTTGGTTAGGTACCCAAAACTCAAAATTATTTATTAACTATAAATCAAAAGTAAGTAACAAGTTTCAATTTTCACGAGATCAAGTACTTTTTACTAATTCAACTTAACTTGGAATGTTTCAAACTCGCCAATTTTTTCCAAAAGTGTTTATATTTTATAGCCCATCTCCGTCACTGACACTCAAGCTTCACACACCCGGACACAAAATTTGTCCGGGTTTTACCCGGACATATTTTGAAAGCCCCCCGGACGCCCTCTAAACTAGGACAAATCCGGGGAAACCAGGACGGATGGCAACCCTACTTGTAGTCCCTGCGAAGAAGGTTAATACATCGTGCACATATCTATACCAGTAAAGGCAATTCTTAGTGAGATTATTATTGTGAATTAGATTTTCCAAATTATCCATCAATATTCTCGTTGTAAAAGTTAGTATGTTTTATACATCTGAAGAAGCCACTGTGTATTGGCGAAACAATTTTGTCGTGTTAACATAATATAGTGAAAATCAAAAACTGTGAAGTTTTATTTACAATACTATTTTCTAAATGGTCATTACTGATACTTTCACTATCTTCCTTATCTGTAGGTACTGTTGTTTACATTTGCACTGATTTGTATCGAGCTTCGTTCATCATGGTATTTCTAGTTCCCTTTTATTATTGAACAAAGTATTCTGACTATGTTATTTTGTATTCTGACTATGTTATTTCATATAATACTTTACCTCATTCCTTTTCTCTTTCAACATTTTGCCTTGTGCAGGTGAATAACTGTTTTCGTGTAATTGATTATGTGAATCATAATAGTTGTAATAAGATTTAATAAACCTTCGATTTCTTATCCATACTACACCATCATTCATTGGAACTCTATATGATCTCTCTTAATTGATTAACTACTAAACCTGGATACCAACTGCCCTTAAGCTTTACCTGTACATTAACTTTTTCATTATTTTTAAATTCAGGTAAGATTTTTTTTGTAGAATTTTTATTATACGAATCATCGACCTTGGGTTTTAATTGAGTGTAAGTTGTAGGGATATTACTCCTAATTTTTGTAGATATAGTTAGGTATCTCTACTGGTAAAATTTTTCGAGACATTAGTGTAGAACTATAATTTAAAAGAGCCATGTTTATGTGTTTTTTATCATCAATTATTTTTTTCAACAGTTTGTATATTCCTTTCAACCATACCGTTGGACCGATCATATGTTGGAGATTACACTGTTGAAATTCTCATTCTAAACTAAATTTTTTGTATTAATATTAAATTGAGGAACACCATCACTAACCAAAGTCAATGGTATTTCATGTCTATCAAATGAGGCGCTTAGATGCAAAAGTCACTCTTTGCTTCTAAACTGACTTTGAGATAATTCATTAAATCAATGACAGACACAAAGGGAGAGTTTTGCAAGGAACTGTTATTTTTAGAGCAGGTTTATCATATATAAGAGTGACTTTTGCTGCAATCCGAGTTCGCCGTTGGATTCCTTCCGAAAACATTTAAATAAAACTATGATTAGGTCAATTTTCAATTTTTCGGCAAAGAGTGACTTCTGCATCTAAACGCCTCAAATATTTTTTTGATATACTTCAAAAACATAATCTACTACCAACAGATATTTTATATAAATCACATCCCACCTTATTCCATGGTAATTCCGGATGTGTCACTATGATAGTTTCCGTTTAATTTACCCCATGCCTGGCTAAAACAAAGAACCTTTTGCTAATTGTACTCACTTATCCACACCTGGATGATTGAATTCTGCCAATGAGTTTCTTGTTCCAGATACTAAGGTAACACTAACGCATTCCCTTAATCTTTAAGTTATAATAAAAATTTGAAAATTACTGCAGACTATTGAATTGATAATATTCTTCAAAATTTCAATGAAAAAGTACAATTCACTTTAGAAAAAAAACATACAACACATTCAATTTTTTCGATGTTACTCTCATAAATAGAAACAATGAAACTCCGCAAAAGTCAATGAACATTAAATTTCAAGAGTATTTTTCACAAAAGAAAAGTTTATTGGATATATTGACAAAGCGCTCAAACTAACTTCATCGACTCACAGACATTAAACATTACAAGATATCTATACGTAACTCATATAGCATAATACCACACCCCATACAACGAACAAAAAATTAAATTCATAAACTCTACAACACATAAGAAAAACCAGGACAAACAAAATAATAATAAAAAATATATTCACCTACTTTATATTTCACAACTAACTGATCAAATATCACATATTTTATACCCACATAATATCAAAGCAGCTCACACTACACAAAATCAGATGAAATAAATCTGTTCTAAATTAAAAAGTGAAACACCCCATTTGAGGAAATCAAATGTAGTTAATAGTATACCTTGCAAAGATTTTGATACATCATATATCGGACAAGCTTCGTCAAATTTAGAGGAAAAATTTAAAGCTCACAAATATATAAAAACACAAACTAAAGCACTAATCAAACATACAAAAATAATGAGAATCATAATTTCAACTTTAATTGTACCAAAATTTTAGAAATTTTGCATATTCGAAAAAATTTAACTAGGGACATAAATTATAGAACGATATAAAACATTCAAGTACAATATGTACAGATTTAATTTATCTAAGAAACAACATGAATCGAAAAACAATTAATCCGACAAGCACAAATCCAAATTTTTCCATAACATCCACTCAACTAACCTCTTTCTCTAGTAGACCAACTTCAAATGCAGATTTAATTTTGTCAACACCATCCACATCTCCAGAACATCCAACCAACCATGAATCACATACACAACATACATTCTTTCTATAATAGGTATAATTTAGAACAGGCGAAATAACGTGTAATGGCTTTTTAAAAACCTCAAATAAAATAATTAAGAACCAGACCATCAAGTTTTGAAAAAGACATGAATTTCATGACGAAAAGTAAACAAATATATATATATATATATATATATATATATATATATATATATATATATATATATATATATATATATATATATATATATATATATATATATATATATATATATATATATATTATATTTATGCATGCGCGAAAATTTTTCAAACTAACGGCAAAAAATGTGGAAATTAATTATCTATAACGTATTCAGCCTCTTAAGACTTTTTGGAGGGTGCATGTAGGTTTTTTGACAGTTTTTACAAACCTAAACTACCTCCAAAATCAGTGAGAGGTTTGAAAATTTGTACTTAGATTGAATGGATTCTAAGGAAGTGCCCTTCAGCGTTTAAATAATTTTCTATGATCGCTGCTATTTTTATCTAGATTTCTTTTTAGTATTCTTTGAAGATTTGCGCTATTCCACTGGTTGAGTTGAATTGACGTTAAGTGCACTATATTGGTCTAAACTATTTTCCTTACCTACAGTCATTTTAATTTAGAGATTCCAGATTATGCCGATTGAGTTAGAGGATTGAAAATTGGTATGTGAATTGAGTTTACGTTAGGAAAGTTCACACTATAGTTTCAATAGATTTTTTTATAGCCACCGTTATGTTGAAATCTCTAGCGATTTTCAGGATTTTTGATATCTCTGAAGCCACTCCAAATGCAGTTGAAATACTGAAAATTTGTATACAGCCTCAATTTTCATGTAGAAATTTCATATGTTTTGCTGGTATTAAAGTTTTTGTATCTCTTCAGCTCCTATGAATTGACTTAGGGAGTTAATATTTTTTATGTGAAAGAAAAAACAACAATGAGGGGGAAATTTGACCCTAGTGATGGAGCTCTGCAGCTAAGCATTTTTTATTATGAAAAATTCGATGAATAAATGCATTATTTTTGAAGAAAAACTTTCTGTACTTCATTTTTTCAACAATAACAAAAAAAATGTTCTCGAACTTTTGAAGAAAAGTAATACTTACATAACATTTATTTGAATTTTACTGTGCTTTTCCTTCAAAACATTTTATTATTCAAATAGACCATAAATTTTGGTTGCCATTTTTCGTTTAAAATAAAAACTCTTTCAAAAAATTATTCTTTTTTGGTTATCGAAAGAGTAAATTGAAAAAAAAATGTTGTTCCTAGAATTAAACATTTACGGTTATCCACAAGGTATACAATTTTTATTTTTCTGCTTTATTTATAGATGATTAGTTCTTTTATTTATCCCTCGAGGGAAACTGAAGCTTAAAATGCTGATTTGCTGATTTGAAACCACTGCTAGTCATAGAAAACCGAAAGCAATTTGTGATTTTGTTATATACTCATATATATATATATATATGTATATATATATATATATATATATATATATATATATATATATTCTGCTTTGTTTATAGATGATTAGTTCTTTTATTTATCCGCAAACCTCGAGAGAAACTGAAGCTTAAAATGCTGATTTGCTGATTTGAAACCACTGCTAGTCATAGAAAACCGAAAGCAATTTGTGATTTTTTGTATATATATATATATATATATATATATATATATATATATATATATATATATATATATATATATATATATATATGTATAATTAGAAAAGAAAGGAAACAAGTAAATAATTTTTTCAACAATTATATTGGATACTTCGAAGAAATACTTGAGTTGAACAAATTCTACACACACAAATTACCCAATAATTTGATATAGATCAATCACATGAAGAAAGTTGCTGATGAGCAGTTCAAGTGCAAGTAATGAGAACTGACCTAAAAGAATCTTTTGAACTAGAAGTATCATATAAGTTCAAATGTTGTACTTGTCCATTATCTTAAGAACGTGCCAATTGTTTACGACATACATAATAATGTGGTGAACTTTTTATGCCTGCTCTTGTATATATAGATACATACTATATATATATATATATATATATATATATATATATATATATATATATATATATATATATATATATATATTCGTCCATTCAATGGTTCAATGGTAAAAGAGACCCCTTGCGATATTCAAGGTTCTACCAATTTTTGAGTACCTAGACCTACAATTCGTATATCCAACTGAAGTTCATTCTAAATGTTCGCGTGTGACAAAATATAATATTTTAAGTTGTAAGCTAGTATTTTACGTATGAGCTGAAAACATTTCAATTCATTTAGCTTTTTCTCGCAATGCATCAACCGCTAAAATCTCAATAATAAGCAGCCGTATGGCACAAAAATAAAAATGTTTCTCAAGTAAAAATAATTGGCTTTGGAAAAAAAATATTTGGTTCAAATGAGTTAAAAATGGCAAAGTTAACTAACTGTAAATTGTATTCAGTTGTTGGGTACATCGAATAAAGGTGGCTCTACGCGGTAATTCTTTCAGTTTTCCAGCACCAGTGTATGTGCAGGCACTTCGTAATCCACCCAAGATGTCTAAAACTGTAGTTTCCACATCGCCTTTGTAAGGAACCTCCACAGTTTTACCTTCAGAAGAACGGTATTCAGCTACTCCACCTGAAAAGAACAGTCGTTAAGTAATACACGTAAACAGTCAAGTATGTATGTAACAGATCGGATCACCTGCATGTTTTTGCATTGCAATCGCTGAAGACATTCCATAAAATAATTTGAACATCTTTCCGTTCTTCTCTATGACATCCCCCCCACACTGGTCATGTCCCGAAAACATTCCACCAGCCATCACAAAATCGGCTCCAGCGCCAAATGCTTTAGCCACATCTCCCGCACATGTGCAGCCACCATCCTGAATAGAATACACAAATTCAAAGTTGTGCAATTTCAACCAAAATGAGTGTGTTTATAGCAACGGTATCCAAGGTGAAATACACATAATAATATACAAGTGAAAAATAAAAATAATCTACGACCTGACAATTGTAGAATTAAGAACGGCGATAATTCACCAGCCTATGCTTAGAGAAATAAGTAAATCCGCCCTAATAAAATTGATGAAATACGACATCTGCCCACGGCGTCGCCCGCGTGAAATTCAACTTTTCTATAGAAAGGATTTGAATATCTCTTACCGTTAAGGGGGCTTTTGTACAAAAGCTCCAGTTCCGTCGGGAGTTTTAGACCCGTCCGTATACCATATTATGGTATTATTCTCCAGTGCTCGAATGGATTATATGCTCCATTCCTTCTTGGTATTTAGTTCCGTATATATATATATATATATATATATATATATTTATATATATATATATATATATATATATATATATATATTTATATATACGCATCATTATTTAATAAGTCTATGATATAAGCAAGGGTCAGCAAGGCCATTATTTTTGAGATACAGGTTGTTAAAAATGTGATTTTATTTTTGAAATGACAGCATTCGAATTAACTCACTAGCCTACTTGATACGTTTCAAAAGTGAGAAAATATTGCAGGATAAACCTCCTAGCCTATTGATACTTTTATTTTCGAGCTAGCGAATAAATGAGAAGAAGATTGGATGCATCGATTAATTTAAATCAAAATATCTCGAAAACGACCTCTTGTAGCGAATTTTTGACAAGCATACATTTTTCACGTAAAAGTGATAGACGAATCGATTCTTCTTCTAGAAAATGTGAAAAGTTTTGACTCCCGTAAAGAAGAATAGGCTTGCAGTTGGCGCCCCCTACAATTAAGAGTCAAAGTAAGATCAAATTTGAATTTCTCATATTAGAAAATCCTCAAATGCCAATTTCGTTCAAATATCGACATTATTTCAAAAATTTACGAATAACAAAAAAAATTTAATTTAATTTACAACTTGTATCTCAAAAATAAAGGCCTTGTGGACCATTCTCATATGAACTTTTCACCTCATAAATAACTGAGAAATCGTCCTGACATATATATATATATATATATATATATATATATATATATATATATATATATATATATATATTTATAAATATATATATATATATATATATATATATATATATATATATATATATATATATATATATATATATATATATATATATATATATATATATATATATATATATATATATATATATATATATATATATATATATATATATATATATATATATATATATATATATATATATATATATATATATATATGAATTCCTAGTACAGAAGCTAGCTATCAGAGCAATGTTTAGGTTGGGGTACAGAGAGTCATGCCGTGGAGTTTTCAAAGAGAACAACATACCAACATGTTTTGGTCTCTATTTTTACAGAATGCTAATTTTCTTCGCAAAAAATAATCATTATTTTGAAGAATGTAGGAATGAAAATGAAACCTGGCATAAAATCAAGTACTTTTATCCATTGCATTTCCGAAGCCTGACTGAAAAGAATATGTTCTATATGGCAATAAAACTGTTTGAAGCGCTACCGAAGAAAATTGAAGAACTTGAGAACTTTGGGTCTTTCAAGAGCGAAGTCTACAAATTAATAATAAGCTGTGAACCTTATTCTGTAGAGGGGTTTCTGGATAATGTATGATTTCAAAGATTTATTGATTATTGACGAACTTTCCCTTTATTGTTTGTATTATAATATTCTATTGTACAATGCAATGACTGTGATGGTGAATAAACATTTCTATTTCTATTTCATATATATATTTATATATATATATATATATATATATATATATATATATATATATATATATATATATATATATATATATATATATATATATATATATATATATATATATATATATATATATATATTTATATATATATATATATATATATATATATATATATTATATATATATATTATATATATATATATATATATATATATATATATATATATATATATATATATATATATATATATATATATATATATATATATATATATATATATATATATATATATATATATATATATATATATATATATATGAATATCACTTTCAATGATGAAGATATTACAGTGGATTTTGTACTTTTACAATTAAACAATTTAATATCAAAGAAAATTTTACAAAGTTCAACAAAATTTCTATTAGCAAATTAGAAAATACTATAAGAAATTTAAAAAATAAATCAACAGGAGACGTAATATTGACAATAAAATTAGTTAAGGACTCATTTGACGTTATCAGATACCCATTATTAAATATTATGAATACATGTATGGAAACAGGACAGATACCTGGTGAATTAAAAATAAGTGTCATTGTGACAGTGGCCGAAGTGAACAACCCCACAAAACCGAAGAGTTGAGACCAATAAATTTACTTCCATTGATAGAAAAGGTAATGGAAATTTCAGTATATGAGCAGCTATATGAGTATATTGAAAAAAATAATATTTTATACGAGGGCCAATCAGGCTTTCGGAATAAACATTCCTGTCAAAGTGCATGTCAGTTTTTATTATCAAAATGGAAGAAAGATATAGACTTAAATCTCATAATTTTAACTGTTTTCATCGATCTAAAACGTTTGAAACTTTGGATCGTCAAAAATTAATTGAAGTGTGTTCATGTTGTGGAATTGCGGAACCAGTGCTCGAATGGCTTAGTAATTATTTGAAAATCCGATATCAAAAAACTAAAATTAACGATAGTATGCCAGAAGAAGTTAAAGTTGCGTATGGGGTACCTCAGGGTAGTGTGTTGCTTGCTATTCAATTTGTACATAAAGGATCTGAATAAGTACCTAAAAGATAGTTTTATAGCATTGTATGCAGACGACACATGTGTATCAGTATCTAGTAACGATTTTAATAATCTGGTAACGATGTAGAAAACTAGGTAAAAAAACGGTTTTTTTTTAAAAGACTATCGTATAAATTGACAGGATGGACCATACGTTTGATCAGCAATAATAGTAGCAATCCCATTTCTAAAAAAAATCGATGAAAAATCAAGAGGAAGAGAATAATTGTAGAATAATTGGGGATATGAATCAGCAGCAGTCCTAGATATGAAGATATTTCAAAAACATATTAAACTGCTATGTATATCATGTAATAACAAATGAAAAACTAACATCTACAATAAAAAATACACTAGAAAAAACGGCTAAAATTAGAATTGAAGAACTGGCTTAACCTGAGCAGAACATACCTTCGCACTAAAAGCTTGCCTTCATATAATGCGCCAGGGAGTCGGAGACATCCTAACATTTGCTGCTGGACTGTGAAGCAGTAGAGCATAGGAGACAAGTACTATACACACAACCTATAATACAGCCTGAAAAACAACCAACTGATGAAGAACCTATTTTTTACAAATTAAGTTGAGAGGATCTGAAAGAAATTCGATTGCTTAAATAATGGGATTTCTTATGTCCAACAGTGGTTAATGGCAATGATTGTGTCTGACAATGTATCAACAGTTTCCACGAAAACATTTTTGTTTCCCATAAATGAAGTAAAATACAATTGTTATTTACTAGATTCCTTTTACTTTTTTTTACTTTTTGCTACTAGCTTGATTTCTTGAATGTTATACAATACTTTAATCGTTTACGATGACGCTATATATATATATATATATATATATATATATATATATATATATATATATATATATATATATATATATATATATATATATATATATATATATATATATATATATATATATATATATATATATATATATATATATATATATATATATATATATATATATATATATATATATATATATATATATATATATATATATATATATATATATATATATATATATATATATATATATATATATATATATATATAATAGAAAATAAATGAATCTATTCAAAATTAAACTTGTAAAAGTAAAGCTCAAAATCAATAATTATTATACAAACTCAGAACATAATCAGTTCTTACCGAGATGATATGTCCCTGAAGGCCATGCGCAGCGTCCGCACATTCCAAAACAGCTGAAAGTTGTGGATAACCTACTCCAGTTTTCATTCGAGTAGTACATACTGACCCTGGGCCAATGCCTACCTTGATAATATCAGCCCCAGATAATATAAGTTCTTCCACCATTTCTCCAGTTACCACATTACCAGCCTGATAAAACAATACATAAACAAAGGTCAAAAAAACGTTTCATTCGACAATAAATTTAAATAAAATATCGATGAAACACTTACAATAATAGTGCGTGAAGGAAATGCGGCTCTCACTTTTCTAACGAATTCAACGAAGTGTTGAGAATAACCGTTAGCGACATCAAGACATATGAAATTTAGTCCGGGAGCAGCTTTCAATACCTCAGCGAGCCTCTGGAAATCGCTTTCGGCCATTCCAGCACTAGCAGCGACGTTAGGTAAACATTCCGGATGTTCATCAGCAAATGACTTCCATTCGTCAGCGCTATAATACTTATGAGCGCAAGTGAACAGACCATGCTGTAAGCAAACATAAACATTTTCTTAAATTCATTATTATAAGTAAGTTTTATTACTCACACTTCTACAAAGTGAAAAATAATAATCACTGCCGTATAAAAGAATGTCTTAGGTATGGACAAATGATTTATCGAAATCTTCCAGATGACTATGCCTGATGGCAATAGTATATTAAGTATGGAGAACGGTAAGGGCTGTTTACCGATCGAAGACAATTGTTATTATCTGAGATCGGTAACCCTTAACGTTCGACATGCTTATAACGTTTTTTGCACGATCAGAACAATAAAAAAACCATTTTATTATTGATAAATTCATTTTTACATTCAAAATTTCGATTGTTCACTTTCCAAGACTTGGTTGCTTGGCTGGTTAGTAATGACGCTGTCAGTAAATAGATTTCATTGCTGTCACTAAAAATTCATTCAACTTCGTAATTTTAAAACTTGAATCTATGAGTGATGATGAATTCGCCGATGATGAGTTGGAGAATGCAAGGCAAAAAGGGTGTTCGGCGATTATCCCAGAGGAATCGAAAAAACGTTACGAGAACACTTATAGTATTTTCAAAAAGTGGTGTCAAGATAAAATTGCTAATATGAAAAAAGTTTATTTGCATGTTTTGTCCAAAGAAATGCGCAACTGAAGGCCTCTGGCAGTTTGTGGGCTGAATATTCCATGATAAAATCAACAGTTTTCTTATATGATGCTATTGATATTTCCAAGTTCGCAACTCTGATTGCCTATCTTAAAAGAAAAAATGTTGGCTATAGGCCTAAGAAGGCTAGCATTTTTACAAGAAAGGATTTATCAAAATTTCTAATGAAAGCACCAGATGAGGAATTTTTAATTCACAAGGTAATTTATACTAATTAGATTACCCATAAATTCTTTAATAAAGAATATTGTTTTTAGGTAGCAATGATATTGGGGGTGTCTGATGCCTGTAGAAGGGAACAATTGTACAACATTACCATGAATGATATACAAGAACAAAAGGGTTTATTCATTGTAAAATTACCCAACACAAAAACAAATATCCAGCGCACCTTTACTGTTATTAACAAACCCGACGAAAAAATACCATATTTGCAAATTTTGAGTAATTATATCCAGCTACGTCCACCACAAGTGAAATCAGATCAGTTATTCTTGCAATAACGCAATGGAAAATGTACATCTCAGGTTGTTGGGAAAGGAACAACTGGAGGCTGGCCTTTGAAAATCGCCGAATATTTAAAATTACCGAATCCTGAGAAGTATACTGGTTACTCGTTCAGGAGGACTTCGGCGACCCTTTTGACAAATACTGGTGTTGATGTTCTCGGATTAAAGAGACATGGAGGCTGGCGTTCCTCTACAGTGGCCGAAAGTTATGTAGAAGATTCTCTTCAAAACAAAATTGAATTTTGCATAATAATGATTTAAATGCATCTTCAGTTTCATTTAACAATGCAAATACAGCACAAACAAGTGGAATTTCTATAAGTAATTTAACAAACTGTACTGTAAACTTTAATATCAATAAATGATTTGTTAATTTATCTTTTAAACTACCTACCTAATAAATAATAAATCATTTGCAATTTGAATTTTTTATACTCATAGCTTAATTCACTGATGCCAGAACGATAAGTAATTACTTACCGTTCGCTTAACGGTAAGTAATCACTTACCGTTCTGGCATCAGTAAATGTAACTTACTGTCATGGGAAAAGACACTTTAAGCCGTCAAAAATGACTGATCGTGCAAAAAACATATAACATGCTTGCAATGTAAGTTGCTCCAAGAAAAGTGAGATTTAAAATGTTTTTAATTATGAATGATGGATACTTCTTTTTCCACATCATATTACTTTCAAACTGCGGAAATTTGATATAGAATCAAGTTGCAAATTAGTTTATTGGACAATTCAAAAACTTAGTTACTTTCAATATTCAGACTATATACTCATACCGAATTGCAATTATTAAAGAGATGACGAAAATATGCTATATTAATTAATTTCACCAATCTATCAATTATCTCCGCTTTTTGATCAATAAAATAATCTTCCCATTTGTCTATCAACATTAATAGTCCAACACTATTTCACTCCGACAACTCCATTATACGTTCTGACCAAATTTTTGATCTGTTCAGAAATAACAATGTAAAAGCGAAGTTAATTGCTGAGTAAGCTGATTAGCTCATTTAAACAACTATGACCAAGGAGGCTATACGATGTAAATAGAATCAAGTTTTTCGTGAGGTTACAGCCACTAAGACTATGAATTATATTAATTTTTAATTATAATAGTTGGGACCTATATCCAGTCCACATAATGTACGGTGTGAGGAACATAGTTCCAATTTCAGTTGTAATATTTATTTTTCATGGTACATTTTCTTCATAAATATACTTTCTAGAGACGTATTTTAAGTTCTACGTAATATTGATAATAGAATTAATAGAAGCATTACCTTAGATAAGACTTTCGCCATCTCAAATGTACCAATGGTATCCATGTTGGAGGCCATTACAGGTATTCCATTGTAAGTTTGCTTGGAGTTTCTGAAGGTAATGTTTCTGTAAAGATTCACCTATAAAAAAATTTGTTATAGTTATATACCTATATATTTATTTATTTTTAATCTTTTTTTACGAACATTACAATGGATGATATATGTGATGTGGGTGTAGACATACAATACATTATTTTTTTTATTTTGGCCCTTGATGATTGATTATTACACTATCAATTAAATAATACTACATATATGTATATATATATATATATATATATATATATATATATATATATATATATATATATATATATATATATATATATTCATCTTTATTAAAATATATAAATATAATAACAATAATAGTAATAATGTCATTCCGAATCAGCAACAATGCTGGTGGTGGGACATTACATGACAGACCGGCATTAAATACATCTATATCGATTTCAACAATTAGGTACAATACAATTTTGGATATCGAGAAGTGAAACAATAACAAACTTAATTCAACAATTACAACATGCATTCTTGAATAGCTACGTAATATCACATTATGAGCACTTCTTGGCAACAAGTTTTTTTTTATACATATTCATATTAGAGCATTTATTTGACTTATGTGCTGTATCAATTTACTTTTAAATGAAGAATAGTTATCTTTGTCCTTCAGAGGATTTGGCAATGCGTTGAAAGTTTCTAGACATCTGTAAATAGGATCATTGAGAGCTAGATTCGTTCTTACATTTGATGAGTAAAAATTTTTGTGGTTTCTAGTCTTATATGTGTGGGTTTCGCTAACCAAGTTAATTGTAGTATTACATTTTTGTTGATTCTTTTGGATTTTTTAAGTGTATTTGCATTGTTCTATTTGCAATATTTGTTCCAGTGGTATTATTCCTCTATCTTTATATATTATTTCTGTATGTGTTCTATAGTTATATCCAAATAAAGACTTCACTACTTTATTTTGAAGAGTTTGTATTTTCTTAAATTGTGTTGATCGACATATACCCCACGTTGTTATAAGATAGCGAAAAACTGACAGAAAGTATGCATTGTAAATCATAAGTCTATTTTGTGCATTTAGATAACTGCTACATCTATACAAGGCACCAATCATAGGGACTACCTTTTTTGAAATATGATTTAAGTATTCCTGCGAATTCAATTTATCATCTATGACCAGCCCCAGATATTTGGAGCATTCGACTCTTTGAATCACTTCAGAGCCAATTTTTATGAACAAATCATGGGTTCCCATATTTTTGTTTTTAAACAACATGAAAACAGTTTTATTAACATTTATTTTAAGTTTATTACTGAGGAGCCACTCAGCATAAAGTTTCAAATCATCATTCACCAAATGCTCCAATTCAATGAGGTTATTTTCTTCATAGGCAAGGACGGTGTCGTCTGCAAATATATAGTAGCGTGCCCTTAATTTGGCTTTTTTAAGATTTAGTGTATGTAAGGAATACAACATAGGCCCCAAGACTGACCCTTGTGGGACTCCACAGGTAACTTTCTTTATTGCACTATTGACTTTGTCTAATGTTACATATTGTTGTCGGTCTTTTAAATATGTCTCTAGGAGATCCGAGCATTTACCTCTTTTTCCCAGTAAGTTGAGCTTATTCATTAATATTTCGTGGTGAACCACACCAAATGCCTTCTGCAAATCAACAAATATCCTTATGACATATCTTCTATTGTCTAGATTAGTTATAAGGTGATTCAAAAAGTCCATGGTGTGGCTTCGCGTATTTGATTGCTTTTGGAAGCCATACTGAAATCTATCCAGCTCCACATATTTACTCAAAAAGCAACTGGCCCTTTTTTTATGATAATTTCTAAGAATTTCGACAATGCACATACTACCATTATGGGGCGATAGTTTTCTACTTTATTTTTTGGTCCTGTCTTAAGAATAGGGGTGATTTTCCCAATTTTTAGCATGCTGGGGAAGATACCAGTTGTGAACATTTCGTTGACTAGTTTGACCAATACTGGTACAATAAGTTCCTGAATCAAAAGTAAGTTTCTAACAGTAACATTATCTTGACCAGGAGCAGCATTAACATTCATTTCATTTAGAGCTTCCTTTACTTCAGTACAGTTTGATTCATGTAGATATATCGAATTTCCAATAGTAATTTCCTCAAAGATATGTGTCGGTGGTGTATTTGCTTGATGAACGTCAATACCCACATTTGAAAAATGTGCATTGAAAGCATTTACGATATCTGTCTTTTGTGTTATTAGTGTATTCTCTCTCAATTGCCTCAATAAAGGGGGGAAAGACATTCAGAAATATCTGAATGTTTTTTCCCCCTTTAACTAGAGAATTTATGAACTGCCATTGCTTTTTGGGATTATTACCTGCTTGGTTCTACCTATTACTGAAAAAATCTGCTTTTAGTTTTCTTTTTTCATTATTAACTTAATTCCTTATGTTTTTAAAGTCCCTCATAACATGCAGATCCATAGGAAATTGACATTTTAGTTTATATAGTCTATCTCTTTTTTCACTAAAGCTATAAATCCTGGTGTTATCCATTCATTATTTTCCCCGAAATTTATATTTACTACATTTGTAGACTGACTTTTTGCTCTTTGTATGATATTAACTAATTTTTCAAATGAATCTATTTAATCATTTTCTGAAAGAATTCATTGGAACTGTGAAAGGAAATTGGAGTGGTCTAATTTACTATATTATATATATATATATATATATATATATATATATATATATATATATATATATATATATATATATATATATATATATATATATATATATTCACAATGAATTCTGTCAGAAAATGAATAAATAGATTCATTTGAAAAATTAGTTAATATCATACAAAGAGCAAAAAGTCAGTCTACAAATGTAGTATATATATATATATATATATATATATATATATTTAAATATATATATATATATATATAAATATATATATATATATATATATGTATATATATATACATATACATATACAGTGGCGGCGATAACGGGCCAGCAGCGCCACAACGGCTAAGGGGCCACCGATGAGCGACCAGTACACTGGCCTGCAACAAAGAATCAAGGCCGAAGCTTTATATGCAGAATATGTCCATGGTGCCTCCCACAGTTCATGTGGGTTCAGTGAAAGCTTACCACCCTAGCAAGGTTTGAATGACAATGCTAGGGATGATGTTGCCGTAAAAATCTTGACGTTGAAAAGCTGAGCCCTGCCAGGTGGTCGTCTCGTAATAATTGTTTGATAGCTCTCCGTCATGAGATGTCTTACTGAAATTATACTATTTGATGCGAAGAAAAAAGTTAGAAACGAAGCTCTGTCAATCAGGAATCATCTAGATAACTTCAAATTCATACTCTCACTTACTCTCGACAGTACGTGAAAATATTGATATAGTATCAAGAAGTTTACAGAAGGGAACAGCGCATCTGAACGAAGCGTGTCGTTATTTGAACTTAGCAAGTGATATAATAAAAAAATTAAGATCTAACTTTCCACAATTTTTAGAGGATGCTAAAGAGCTTACAAGTTCTTGGAAAATACCACGAAAGCGCCAACGCGCTATAAGAACTATGGCGAGACTGCTTTTGATTATAATATATATAATAATTATTTATTTATTTATCACAGACTCCAAAACAGTCTTAAATTCAAAACTGGTACAAGAGCCTTTAAAACAAATTACAAAATCCCCTCATCAACAAAAAATCCAAAAACAAAAATAAATTCTTACAACCACATCAGAAATATTAGATATTTTGCACATGAAGAGAGTTCAAGTACTTCCTTAGGTTATGGCAAATTTTTTTAGTTGTCTTTTCTTCTTTTATCATTAGAGGGATGGTATTATATTTTATACATCCTTGATATATGGGAGCATTTTGTCTTTTGTGTGTTCTGGCATATTCATTCCTAAATTCCTCTCTTCTGCGTGTTTGATATACGTGAAATTCTGACTGCTGTATTAGTCCTGCTTGACTTTTTATGCTTCGATTTTTTATAGAATAAATAAATTTAACTTGTTCCACAGTTTTAATATCAACAATATTTAGGTACTATATATTATTATAGAATTCACGATCCAATTGAGGCGTTGAAGCTAAAAGTATTCAACGCGTCTTTAGATGTCATCGTAAATCAACTTGAAATACGATTCGAAGGTATTCACACTTTTGCCCAGAGATTTTCGTTCTTGTCTCCAGAGCATCTAATTAGTCTGTCAAATGAAGAAAGCAAGGAGAAGGTAAAAGACCTTGAGGAGAAATTACCTTCTGATCTGCCAGACAACTTAAAAGAGCCGGTAGTCTCTTTTATATCATTACTTTTTAACGAAATAGTTCAGAAAACAAATAGTAAGCTTACTCATTTAAGAGAATATTTGCGTTTCGTCGTGTCTGCCAGACCTCAACTCTGCGCTACAGTTATATATTATTCTACCCGTTACCGTAGCCACAGCTGAGCGAAGGTTCTCAAAACTGAAGCTGCTAAAATCATATTTGAAAAGTACGATGTCACAAAAGCGCCTTAGTGATCTTGCAGTTTTGAGCATTGAAAATAAATCCGCAAGACAGACTTATATACAAAGCTATAGAAATTCCTTTTGTTGAATATATATATATATATATATATATATATATATATATATAAATATATATATATATATATAAATATATATATATATATATATATATATATATATATATATATATATGTACATATATATATATATATATATATATATATATTAAAAAATTAAATAATAAGAAAACAACTTGTCTATAAACCACAAAATGAAAATAACTTTTTATTCGACTAGTTTCGCCTGTTACAGCATTATCAAGACTGAATACATGTTATTCAGTCTTGATAATGCTGTAACAGGCGAAACTAGTCGAATAAAAAGTTATTTTCATTTTGTGGTTTTTAGACAAGTTGTTTTCTTATTATTTAATTTTTTAATATAAATATGAACTACCACAGAGTTGATTCATCGTCCATCGAATTTATATATATATATATATATATATATATATATATATATATATATATATATATATATATATATATATATATATATATATATATATATATATATATAAATATATATATATATATTTATATATATATATATATATATATATATATATATATATATATACATTCAAATCAAATCAAAATTTATTCAAAACAAATATTCAAGTTACATGAGTAAACCCAAAATACCCTTGTCTCAAAAAACAAAGGTACTAGTATTTGAAACAAAATCTATTTCTTAATTTATCTTAATGACTTATGTGGATAATGATTATATCGATTATATTGTAGATCACTAGACCTACAACTAGCTGATAGTTTTTTTTGAGTTGCAATACAAAACTTGAAGCATTGAAAAATTTTAATTCATATCTTGATTTTAATTTTAGCCAAGATGAAGCGATTGAATAGCATTTAGAATGGGTTTTCAAATTGAATTCTTTGTCGACAATATGCGCACAAGATAATAACATAGTTTTGAGTGCGCATACTTTATTTCATACTATATTACATAAAAAGATTGAAGGAAATCAGTGATTGTTAATTTTAGAGCTAACGCAAATTGCAAAAAAGATCTGACAGTATGAGAAACATCTGATACTGATGGAAAGAATTGTATGATGAAGTGAATATGTTCATCCTTGTATATGAAGAAAACGACATTACACTGGTCTTTAAATATATAATAGAAAAAAAATCACTGATTTCTATCCCTTCGTACACCACTATTGACTTAGTCTTGAGAATTACTGCTACCGCAAATGCCTCAGTTGCGTCTGCAGAAAGTAGTTTTACTAGGACAAAACTCATTAAAACATATTTGAGACATTCCATAACACAAAATAATCGTCTCTCAGTCCTTGCTGTCCAATTGCATGGTGCTTTGATTAATGATTTTAGTCTTAGAAAAAGTTGCCAATATCATTTTTGAATCCCAGTGTATATCTTTCTAGACATTTATGTACTTCAGGTAATCATCATTAATAATTTGCCTTCTTTGTATTTTCGAACTTTTATAAGTGTTCTAATAAAACTCTAAATTTGTTTACTTTTAACTTTTGCTTTTCTTGTCAATCAAAAGAAATACCTACTTTAAAAAAATATATATATATATATATATATATATATATATATATATATATATATATATATATATATATATATATATATGTATATATATATATATATATATATATATATATATATATATATATATATATATATATATATATATATATATATAAGAATTGGTTTTCACTGCAACACATTGGCGTGACTATGGCAGTGAACTCTTAGAATTATTATCTGGATAGTACCTACTCCAACTATTATTCAATATTTGGAATTGAGAAGCACTAGGAAAAATTATTTTTAGAGTTTCCCTTGCCAATTTAAAAATAAATCAAAACTGACATTGAATCAATAGATCACTTATTGATGATGAAAATGTGAATGTACTTACATCATTTCGGCTTTTCAGGGTAGATCTTTTAGGTCGTAAAAGCACATCTTTAAAGTCTAATTTAATTTCATTGATTATATTAGGCATTTCGTCAGATACAGCAAAGAATAATTGGTTGAGAAATTCGTTTAAAATGTAGAAGAATTAATTCTGAATGACAAACTGATGATGAAAATTCAATAGATAAAATTAAGTTCGAGGGACCACTATTCAAGCCATTCTTACATCACGAGACCACATCAGGCTCACAGGATGACACCAATTTTGTGTCGATCCTTTTAATATGACAACTGAAATCTGAATCATGGGGTTATGTTTTGACGAACTTGTGGGGTAGGGATAGTAGGGAAATGTCATACCCATCTTGAACTACAGATATTTAACTACCTACACCAAAGAAGAAGTACAAATAAAAAATGCTCTCTGGTTAAAAATATGTACATAGGATTACCTACTAGTGGGAGCTTTCCAACAAGGCAGCACCGTGCCATGCCACTCTGTGTCACACTACCGAACACGGTGTATGGGTGCTTGTTGGAAAGCCTTTTTGATTTTTAGGTAAAACGCAGAGAGCGCAGCCATCGTTATTTCAAAAGGCAATGGACAAGTGATTTCTGTTTCGGTTTATTACGAATTACGTACACCGTCATTAGCCAATTTTGTATCACGTTAACTAATGAAAACTGTAAGTGAAATATTACTATGATATAGTGCAATGATAATCATCTAATAAATTAATAAGTAAAACTATTGCCAACGCTAATGCAATAAATCGACTATAAATGTTGGTAGCACTGAAGCACTACACGCTCCAACTCAACTTTTTTTTTGTTCGTCCGTGTGTCACTGTGTCGTAGTTGGAACAAGAAGCGATGAACACTGTGTCACACAGTGTCGGTTTGTGTCGTAGTTGGAAAGCTCCCATAATTCCTCTCTTTAGTTTTACATGAGGTATCTCATACCACTTGTTTACGAACGCTGTTATCAAAAGCTCGTAATAAACTAGTAGATTTTCCAAAATTTTTGCCCACTGTTACCATTAGGCGTTTACAGTGCGACAAAAATCTTCTTTGGAGTTTATACTGACTGAATTCATCATCTGTAACATTCAAGGATAAAACAGTAGAAAAAAAAATTAAAATAGGCTATTTCGTTATCTAGCACATCACCTCAAGCTTGATCGAACATAGATTATTTTTAAACTTCAACCGAATTCACAGAATTTATTATGAATAACACACATCAAGAAAGTCAAACATGAACTTTCTACTGGAACTCCTAATATCTCCTGGAACTCCTAATATCTCCTTGAACTTCTAATATCTCCTAGAAGTATCTAATAGAAAATACTTATATAAATGATAAAATTTGTATGTTCTCAAGCAATAAAAACTCTCTCAGTCGTTACAGCCTACAAAGTGCCTTAGGTAGCATTTTCTGAATCTCGAGTTATAAAACTCACCATCACTGAGTTAAACTAAATGAAAGTGTTTCTGTATATAATATTCAAAATCTCTGGATAATCTTTCTTAAGAATAAGTTCAAAATCGTTTCTTGTATATTCATAGTTAAGGTTCAGTATTTACTCCAAATGTTACAATTTCTTATATTCGTACTAATTCTTAAGAAAAATGTTGAAATTAACATTTTATGTGCAAATAATTTGAAAAAACTTTTAACTGGTATAATATAATATTATATTAAATAGAAACCAAACATATATTCGAGAAACTTTGACGTGCTTAATGTTTCCCCCCTTTTTAGACAATCTGAATAATATTTCTCTTGGACTAAGAAACTTTAAAAATCATCAATATTATCATAAATTCAATTCCATTTTTGTTTTACGTCTTGTACAAAAAGTAGATATTAGCTTATATTTTTCTATTGCTCAAGTAAAATTCAATATTTTTCTATGATCAAACTTCGACATGATTGTAGTAAAAAATTTATCACGAATATATACTGCTCAGTGGTGGCGATAACGGGCCCGCAGGACCCGCGGCGTGGGATGACCCAACACCTCCTACACAAGAGGTCGTGTTGGATGACCCCGACGGCTAACGGTGGAGTCACACATGTCCGCACCGAGCCCGCACTGAGACACGGCCGTGTGTCGGCCAATAAGTTCAAAGCCAGACATTTCCAACACACGGCCGCATGACGGCCGTACTACGAGCGCGGTCTGTAGTTTGTCAGTTGGCTTCACGAAGTTGTGAGTGTCAAAAAACTAAAATGTTCGCCAGCTTCAGCAACAGTGAATTGGCATTGAACGATGAAGAAAATGAGAAAAATAGACCAAAACGATGAAAAATGTAGGTACACAACGCTTGGAAAGCAAGATAACGCGAATTCTGCACGTTGCTTCTCCTTCTAATATACGCTGAGACTAAATTTGACGAATACTTTAGAATTTCTGAACTTTTCTAAAAATTATCAATACTATCGATTTTTCCAGGGCGAGCAGAAAAATTTGCCCCCCACTAGCTACGCTCTAGTCTCCATTTCTAGTATATGCCGATTACCATCGGACAACGCACCGTGCCCGTCAAAAATTAAAACATTAACTATCTCGTACGGTGCGGGCACGGTGCGGACGCGGTGCAGAGATATGAAGATCCACATAAGAAAGCACGGTACAATTGTCCTGCGACGTGTGCCGGCACATTTTTGGAAGTACCTGAACAGAAACAGTCTGCAACATGAAGATGCACTGTTGTAAACTCATCGAAAAATTATGATTCTTATATGCCGTCCCATGTTGCAGTATATCTACTTGGGACATTTTAGAACGGAAACATCACTTAAGGGAGTTCCAAAACGATTCTCGTAGGTGGGCTCCCGATAGCTTACCGCCGCCACTGATACTCCTAGTATAGAATAAATATAATTGTTCAAATGGTGTAAGTACGAATTACTTAAAATGAATCATTCGAAGAACATCCTGAGTACTTGATTTTAGATTACATAATTTTTGAAAACGTATCTTATGAGAACACGCAGATATTAAATACAAATTTGATTTTAAAATTATAAGTCAATAGACACCAGTACAAAATGAGACCTATTTTCAAAATTTATTAAATCGTTTTATCAATCATTAACATTCAGTGGACATTGAAACTGAACACATTCTATTAATTTCTTTCTGAATAATTACAATATAAGAACAATAAGTAAGAATAAAAGAAATTTGAGTTCTTTATTAGTAAATGATGACAAACAGTCTTTTAAATATCTGGGTTATATAACTTAAAATGTATTGATTATGATGCATTTTTATATTTGTTAAACTGGTAGAAACATCGATGCCAGATTGGATAAACATAAAAAAATCAATCATCCAAAGTAAGAACGTCCGTCACTGGAATTTCGGAAACGTTGCATAAGGAATAAACATTTTATAGATTTGGATAATATAGGGATATTGCATTTACTGATCAAAGGAAAGAATATGGACCTTTTGGAATCTTTAGAGATTACATCGGCCAGCTTCAGGAACTTACTCATCAATAATGGCCAAAGAGACCTTAGGATCCATCCAATCATTAAAGCACTAGCTAATATATAAATGAATTGTTTCATTTCCAAACCAGTTTGAAAACTTGATTATGGCTATGGGTTAATAGTCCGAAACATATTTAGTTAATATAATAATTTTAGTGGAATTAGGTGTTATATTTTCTTTGATTTATAATTTTGAACATTGTTCTATCCATGTTAAGTGATCAGTCAATTGACGTCATTAAACTTGATTTTCACTATTGAATACAAGAATTAGTTACCTTATCAAGTATTCAACTAAAGAATATCACAATTCAAATTTTCAAATTTCCTTCAAAATGATTTCGTTCGGAAATATCATGGTTATTACAAAATAAATTTTGTGATATCGACCATTTCGGTTCATGAACTTGAGGTAATTTTGAATTGCTTTTATGTACCGAGGAGTTAGTTAAAATTTATGAAGTATGCAAATATATTAGAATTTGTATGACATCATATATAGAAAATATTAATTTTCATAGGTTTTAATGCGTTCCGTAAAATTTACCTACACAAACTTATCATCATCTGGAGATAATTTTTCCACGAAAGAATGTCAAAAGAGAATCGTCAGTTTGAAGTCCTGAATTATATTCTTAATATATACCACTGAGAAATGTAAAAAGGCAAAATATATCTTGTGAAATGAATATCTACAATTTAATTATAGTTCTATGAGAACCAAATATCCAATTCTGAAAATATGAAGTATTATATTTGACATTAAGTATAGTTATAACAAAATTTTCTGAATAATCCCTTAAAATAAACTTTTACACTTGAAAATATTTTCACTTCTCAATACATTTTCCTGAAAATAAGTAGTTTTACGGACTGTAAACGTAGACGCACTGAATACAAACAAACGGACTGGAAGGAAGGAAGCACACGTGTTTCATTCCTCCCTGAAGTATGTGTCAGGGAGGCGGGCAGCTTGAGTTTGGGATTAACTCCTTCAGCCAGATCAGAGGATACACTTGTATGTACAAGTGCATTAAGGAAAGGTGAGACGGGATATTTATGGAACATAGGAAGTGTGGGTAGGGTTCAGAGGATTAATACTGGCCCAGCATTCGCCTTATAAGTTTGCAAGCAGTGACTTACATTACCATGAGGAAACCTCTGAGAAAAACTCATGGCAGACCAGTCGGCCCCGGGGTTTGAACCCGAGACCTCCCAAATGCTAGCCAGCGTACCGAACATACTCGACTAACTAGCTTGGTCAAACGGACTGTAAAAATTTTACAATTTATAATTCGACTGAACGGAATTTTTGCGCATGGGTAGAGGTTTAGGTGATGAGTGACATTCAACATAACCTACAAATTATATTAATCGTAAATAGCCTGTGTTGGTTTGAATTTGTATTATAATATTCTAATTGTTCATCAATTGTGAATAATTAACAAAACAAGAATAAAAAACAAAGAACTTTATATAACTGAAGGTGGGACAAGTGAAATCTGACAGTGCGGCTGACGTCACACAGAATTCTTTCTTTTGATTGGCCGGACCTAAGAAACGCACTGTAAAAAGATGAATTTTGGTCAACTCTTCCGTTCCAGTCCGCTTTACTTACGTTACGTCATGCGTTTACATTCATTCTTAAAAAAGAGTACGTTGCTTCTACTCTTACAGTCCGTCAAACTATAAATCCAGCTTATATTTTCCGTCTTCCTATGAGAAGAAAACTTTTTATAGTGTTTTTATTATTCAGTCAAAGTTTTGAAATCAAATTCTTAAAAAATTCAAAACGAATATGTACAATTTGTATATGCTCAATGAACTTTAGCGTGAAAATGAATTTGGTTGCAAATACAAGGTACGGAGATTTAAATAGTGAATTTAATTTAATTAATAAATCCACAGAAGTATATATTTTCTATGGTTATATCCTTCTTTCTGATAAGATAAATCGTCCATATGAAGTTCTTTCCGTTTCCGAACGTATTTCTATTGGAGCACGTGTACGCCAACCGTGATTGTCAAGTCAATTTAATGAAATTTCTAGGTTAGATTCAATGTTTGCGATTTAAATCATTTGAAATTACAGAATAAAACTATTTGTTTTCAACTTTTTGGAAGAAGTTGAAATGGACATCATTAAAACGATAAACGACGACGAAGAGGTAGAAGACTTTTCAGAGGTTTCTGACACTGAAATAGAGGTAAATCAATGAATTTCTCAATTTTATTCCATAATTTACTATCTTAGAGATAATTTTTATCATTAAATACTATTGCAAATGAATGGAATTCAATATTTCAGTATCAACCAACAGCTCAAAGAAATAAAAGCAATGACCACTTTGATAAGGATTTCTCATTTATGTTTTCTGCTGAAGAATATAACAAAGACCCTTGGAACGACCTAAACAAATACATAAAACGGAAAGCTAAAACTAAAACTGATGACAAAATAAAAAAAGCCCGACTTGAAAATGGCGAAATAGATGAAAAAATAGTAATGGATCAAGATAATGAATCAGATTATTTTCTTTCTGAAGATGAATTGAAACATGATAAATTAAAGATTGTTGAGAAAAAAATCAAAAAAAGAAAAAAGGAAAGTGATGATTTCTATGAAGAAGTTGATATAAGTAATGAACGAATTTCAAGTTTTTATGAAATGAATCTTTCAAGGCCTTTGCTGAAAGCAATAACGGAAATGAAATTTGTTTACCCAACACCTATTCAAGCTAATGCTATACCTATTGCACTTCTTGGTAAGTATTTCTGTGTTACAAACTTCATATGTGAATTAATGAAAATTGTAGTAATAATAATTATCAGTAATCATTGTGTTTCCACACCCTCACAACTATTTGGGTAGAGTAGAGAAAGTATTTCTCTATTGACCAATATACATATGATTTTTGAAACTATTTGACTAAAAATCTGTCTGTTGGTGCTATTTAAAATTCTTCTGAGAGATAAAGCAGTATAATCTTATTATCAAAAAAAGTTTTATATTACTATCACTATTGTTCTTTTGAAGGTCTAGTTTAATTTCACAGTTATATAGAGAATTTTGCGATTAAAATGCAATTATGGGAAACCAGATGATTAACCTGTTTTGTTTATAATATAGTAATATGGAAAGACTATTTATTAAAGTATAACTGAACCTAATAATTTGATTTGTAATGAAAATATATGCATCTTCTTCCATAAACCTTTATTGGAGTACGATCAATCTGTTTGATCCTTTTTTGAGATATTGTTAACCAGAACTAACATTGCTTCAAGAAAATTGTGTGCTACTGTAAAATATGATATCACATTCTTCAGAAATGATATTGAAATCTTGAATATGAAGTAGAATAGCAAATATATACCTTTTTCACTAAAATCATAATTGGATCAATTAACTAGAATATATAATAGAATATATAGAATAATAGAATATATAATAGAAGTATAATCTTGTTGCCACCATACTTATTAATACATGTATATGTTTTGACATGAAAAATCCTTATTAGATACTGAATGGTGCAGAACAACACAGTTAAATTTCATCTTACATTGTTGAACAAGTAATATTTAGTGAATATAGGAATGAATAGAAACGTATTACTAATAATAATAAGTTTATTTGTCTTTGAGTGTACAATATATAACAAAATATTTCATATAAATTCAATATATAACATAAAAATAAAGTTACTCTTGCGAGTCCAAATAAAACTTGAAATATACAATATACACCCATAAAACTTTTGCCTGTCTATGGGAAAAAAGATTTACTATATACTAAATATTACCGCCTATATTATTTAATGTACAATGATAAGGTATCCGCAAAATAGCGCACAATCACATCAAAACTTAAAAACAATATCACAACAATACAATCAAGAGGAAAAGAGCTCATCCACTAGACTAGCACCTTCGCCCAAAAGGAAGATATTGATAATTCATTTGATCATCATCAATTTTTATTATTAAAATTATTTTATTGTTATAATTCATTCCGGTCTATCTGTTGATTTTTTATTTATGTATATATATATATTATGAACAAAACTAAATTTGAATTTAATACGTTTATTATCACAAAATATTTTGAAAAATATAACACTGTGATTGCAATTTTGGTCACTAGACCATCATCGGGCAGATTGAGTTAAGAACTGAATACAGAATTATAGATTTGCGCTTACGGGTGGGAAAGAATTATTGCAGGTACCTAAATAGACAAGAGGAACATATTTCAAGAAGGTCTAATCGAGTGAATTTCCCAAATTGGTACAATACAATGTTCTTAGAAAAGTCATTATTGTTTGAATACAATAAATATAGGAGAATATATCAAGTCAATCTGGTCGTTCAGCAAGATATCTTTTGCATTATTATTGAGTTTAAAAATTTCTAATAATTCTAAGTAAGTTTGGTTCCTTTCGGTAATTTGTGCATGATTTTAAAATTATCTATTTGTGGAAATGGGTGGTGGTTTTCACGGCAATGATTTGAAAACGTTGAATCCGTTTTATTTTCCAAAAAAGATTGTTGGTGTTCTTTAAATCTTGTCTTGAACGATTGACCAATCTGACCTATACATACTCCTTTACATACAGGACAAATCAACTTATAAACTCCTGAACTTTCAAATTTCAAAGTGATATCTTTGGCATTGAATAAAAATCCTGCGAGTTTTGTCTTAGGTTTGAAAGCAATTTTAATATTACATTTAGGTATGACATTAGCAACTTTTTCTGTTAGAGGACCAAAATATGTTAAAGATGTGAATTTTTCCAATTTTTCTACTTTTAATTGAGGATATATGCTGTTGTAAGCTAGTTGACTACGTTTCTTGTTTATCATTTTATCTATCACACTTGTATGAAAACCATTATTTGAAGCAATTATTTTTATAGTCGAAATTTCTTTTGCTAAATTTGTTACGGATAATGGAATTGAAAACGCTCTGTGGATCATTGAATTAAAAGCTGAATGTTTATGGGAAAGAGGATGATTTGAATCCGACGGCATACATATATCCATGAAAGTTGGTTTTCTATATATATCGAAACTCAAAGTATTATTATTATGAAAGATAGTTAAATCCAAGAAGTTTATTCAAACAATAATGACTTTTCTAAGAACATTGTATTGTACCAATTTGGGAAATTCACTTGATTAGCCCTTCTTGAAATATGTTCCTCTTGTCTTTTTAGGCACCTGCAATAATTCTTCGCCACCCGTAAGCGCAAATCTATAATTATGTATTCAGTTCTTAACTCATCTGCCCGATGATGGTCTAGTGACCGAAATTGCAATCGCAGTATTATATTTTTCAAAATATTTTGTGATAATAAACGTAATAAATTCAAATTTAGTTTTGTTCATCATGTTAAATTATTACGTAGTAACGACGGATTCCATCAACTATATATATATATATATATATATATATATATATATATATATATATATATATATATATATATATATATATATATATATATATATATATATATATATATATATATATATATATATATATATATATATATATATATATATATATATATATATATATATATATATATATATATATTTGTTTCATTTAGGAAAGGATATATGTGGTTGTGCTGCAACGGGTACAGGAAAAACTGCAGCATATATGCTTCCTACTTTAGAAAGGCTTCTGTTTCGACCATCTGGAGGAGCAGTGACTAGAGTTTTGGTTATTGTGCCCACAAGAGAACTGGGTGTTCAGGTTTATCAAGTGTCTAAACAACTTTGCCAGCATACAGACATTCAAGTAGGCTTAGCTGTGGGAGGATTGGACTTGAAGGTATTCATATACACCTTAATTTATAGCCATTGTACATATTTAAGCTATTATTAGTAGTATAGATATCTAAATTACCAATTCTCATATCGTAGGTTCAAGAAAATATCCTCAGAAAAAATCCAGATATTGTGATAGCTACTCCGGGTCGTCTTATTGATCATTTGAAGAGTACACCCACTTTCAGTCTTGATTCTATAGAAGTCCTCATACTTGATGAAGCTGATAGAATTTTAGATGAATATTTTGCAGAGCAAATGAATGAAATTATTAAACAGTGTTCTAGAACTAGACAAACTATGCTATTCTCTGCAACCATGAGTGAAGAAGTTGAAAGATTAGCTGCTGTGTCATTGAACAAGCCTGTAAGACTTTTTGTGGATAGTAATAAAGAAGTTGCATTCAATTTGAGACAAGAATTTGTGAGAATACGTTCAGATAAAGAAGGAGATCGTGAACCTATTTTGGCTGCACTAGTTTGCAGAACTTTTAGGTGTGTGAAAATTAATTATTTTTTTTCCATCTTTCAGTGTTTTTATTTTTTAGGGAACATACTATGATTTTTGTTCAAACAAAAAAACAGGCTCATCGAATACATATTTTATTAGGCCTACTGGGGGTTAAAATTGCCGAACTTCATGGAAACTTGAACCAGTCTCAAAGGCTGGATGCTTTGGAACGGTTCAAAAATAAAGAAGTTGATGTTCTGGTTGCTACAGATGTTGCTGCTAGAGGTTTGGATATACATGGTGTTAAAACAGTTATCAATTTTGTCATGCCTGCTACTCTTGAGCATTATATACATCGTGTTGGCAGAACTGCTAGAGCTGGCCGAGCAGGTATGTAAATCAACTTCTGAATAATGAAGTATTTTCAATTTTTATTATTTTAGGTATATCTGTTAGTTTAGCTGGTGAGCAAGAAAGAAAAATGGTAAAAGAAGTTATAAAAAAAGCGAAGAATCTCGTTAAAAGTAGAGTTATACCACCAGATATAATAGAAAAATATAAGGAAAAACTTGGAAAGATGGAAACTCAGATTGCCAAAATTTTAAAGGAAGAATATGAAGAGCGTCTTCTAAGCAAAGCTGAAAACCAAGCAAATAAAGCTGAAAATATTTTGAAAGGTCAGAGTGATGCTAAGAGACCATGGTTTCAAAATTCAAAACAGAGAAAGGATGAAAAAGAACGTTTGAGCTTAAAACAGAAATCTGAAGTGAAAAATTCCAGTAAAAAGGGTATAGAAAAGGAATCTAAAGGTAGTAAAAAAAACAAAAAAGCGAAAGAGAGTCCTGAAGATAGGGCTAATAATGAAATTATGAAGGTTGCCCTTTTACAGGCAAAGTTAGCGAAAAAAAAATATAAGCCTAAGAAAATAGTTGCTGTTAAAGATACAAATATAAATCCGAAAACGGCAGTTAAGAAGAAAAAATCGTATTTTAAGGATTTAACAGATGTTTCTAATAAAAATATAAAGAAATTAAGATATGAGGCAAATCACAAAAAGAGAAATATTAAAGTAAAAACAAAACATGGAAATAGTGGAGGTAAAAAAAGAAAATCATTTGGTAAACCTCAGCAGAAGAAGAAGAGTAAATTTTAAATATTTTTGAAATAAAACTCGTAAATCTATTTTGATTTTTCTTTTATTTCTAGGTAACTTGAGTTAATTACAGTAAAAAATAATGCTCTTTTATTTTTGTTATTATGATTATTATCGAATTATATCAATTTTATATTTTAATTCTATCAAGGTTTTTACAAAGTGATCAATTCATCACATGAAAGTAAAGAAACTATAGCAGAAAATGTAGAAATTCATTGAAATATCTCTCTGCCACTTGGTTTAAGGTAAGTTATTGGACTGGAAATTCTCAGATGTTTTCATTCATATAAGAATTAATGTTTAGTTCCAAAAGAAATGAAAATAATTTGTCTATATATATATATGAATTATATATATATATATATATATATATATATATATATATATATATATATATATATATATATATATATATATATATATATTATATATATTATATATAATGAACTCAAGTTTTTGAGAACAATTTATTGAGAATTCAACATTTACTATATTCTAATAATATGACAATCAATCAACAACATTTATTTTTAAAACTAACTTGATATTAAAAAAAATATTCATTTTTTTTAATATCCTTGACAATATAGAGGGTGACAAGTCTATTTCATTATTTCCAACACCCCACCTACTTGTCATCTTCGCAAAAATATTCTTCAATGTCCATTAAACCAAAATCATGATAACATTTGATAAATTTCTCAACAGGGAGTGGTTTTGTCAAAACATCTGCTTTCATATTATCTGTTCTTATCGGTTGAACTAAAATTTTTCCATTTTCTAATGCTTCTCTTATAAAGTGGTGCCGTATATCAATATGTTTAGTTCTTCCATGGTAAATATTATTTTTAGAAAGTTCTACTGCTCCTCTGTTGTCACAATAAATCTGTATTGGCCTACTAAAAATGTTATCAAGATTCAATTCATCAAATATTTGATGTAACCAGAGTGCTTCTTTTGTGGCATGGCTCAGTGACATATATTCAGCCTCCGTAGTCGATAAGGCTACAGTGGGTTGTTTTTTACAATTCCAAGATATTGTTGAATTCTCAATAAATTGTTCTCAAAAACTTGAGTTCATTAATATATATATA
>JARQZK010003674.1:345000-385000 GCA_030704885.1 Cynegetis impunctata
AAAGAAATCAATCATATAAACAATGGAAATTATCGATTTTCCTCCTTAAATTCATTGGTGGGACTGGCTAATGAAGTTGTTTTCACTCATCGTTATAGCGGATAATCTAAGAAACGCCTAGATGGTCACTGCAAATGATAGACTTTCTAAGCATTTTATACCATATGTGTTTTTAAGCTAAATATATATAGTCCGAAAAAGGTATCAACGGCTGCTTCCGTGTGCAGGTGATACTGAACACAATATATATATATATATATATATATATATATATATATATATATATATATATATATATATATATATATTACAATATATATATATATATATATATATATATATATATATATATATATATATATATATATATATATAGATATATTGTGTTCAGTATCACCTGCACACGGAAGCAGCCGTTGATACCTTTTTCGGACTGCTTGGTCCTCATCAGAACGGTGTAGCAAAGTTCAAGAAACTTGGAAATGGAAATAAATCTACAAACGATTCGGTTCGGGCAGCAGGCATATTAAGATCAAATTTCAGAATTACCTTTCCTGACTCCTGAAGATGGCTTCGTAAATGAAGCCGAAATATATATATATATATATATATATATATATATATATATATATATATATATATATATATATATATATATATATATATATATATATATATATATATATTGTGTTCAGTATCACCTGCACACGGAAGCAGCCGTTGATACCTTTTTCGGACTGCTTGGTCCTCATCAGAACGGTGTAGAAAGTTCAAGAAACTTGGAAATGGAAATAAAGCTACAAATGATTCGGTTCGGGCAGCAGGCATATTAAGATCAAATTTCAGAATTACCTTTCCTGACTCCTGAAGATGGCTTCGTAAATGAAGCCGAAATATATATATATATATAGTATATATATATATATATTATATATATATATATATATATATATATATATATATATATGTTCAGAAAGATTTCCGCGGTCGGAAGTATTTGAAAAACTTGGTTCACGGAATGAACCGTGTGAACAATCTTATTGTTTCCGATTCCTCCTAATTCGGATCGTGGAGTAGGCAGATTGAGGCCATGATTCTGAATTATTCCCCTTCTAATTCTCCTGAAGATGGCTTCGCAAAAGGAGCCGAAACGTCGAGATTTTTCAAATCTTTCACGCGGTTCATTCCGTGAACCAAGTTTTTCATATATATATATATATATATATATATATATATATATATATATATATATATATATATATATATATATATATATATATATATATATATATATATATATTGTGTTCAGTATCACCTGCACACGGAAGCAGCCGTTGATACCTTTTTCGGACTGCTTGGTCCTCATCAGAACGGTGTAGCAAAGTTCAAGAAACTTGGAAATGGAAATAAAGCTACAAATGATTCGGTTCGGGCAGCAGGCATATTAAGATCAAATTTCAGAATTACCTTTCCTGACTCCTGAAGATGGCTTCGTAAATGAAGCCGAAATATATATATATATATATATATATATTGTGTTCAGTATCACCTGCACACGGAAGCAGCCGTTGATACCTTTTTCGGACTGCTTGGTCCTCATCAGAACGGTGTAGCAAAGTTCAAGAAACTTGGAAATGGAAATAAAGCTACAAATGATTCGGTTCGGGCAGCAGGCATATTAAGATCAAATTTCAGAATTACCTTTCCTGACTCCTGAAGATGGCTTCGTAAATGAAGCCGAAACGTTGAGGTTTTAAAAATTATTATCGCAGTTCATCCAGAGAACGAAGTTTTTCACATTACTTCGACCGTGGAGGCCTTCCTGATTATATATATATATATATATATATTTTTTTTTTGCAAGGAATGTAAATATGTAAAACTTTATAACTATAACAGCATTGAGTAACAACCAATTGATAGAATAACTGTTGTAATTTTTTGTATTGAAAAATATATTCATATAAAATCGCCCTTATTTGGAAATAAAACAGGAGGCAAAAAACCTATTCAAAATTTTTTTTTTGTCAAATTCGATTATCATTGAAATCTGATCAAATCGATTAAACTAGTTGTAAGTTTCTTAGTAACACATATAATTACAGAGTGAAACTATAATAATCAGTCAATAAGAGTTATTATTCTTAAATGGCCCTAATAACATATTTAACTGATCTCTCCTTATAGAATGACTTGACTAGGCAAATCAATCATTCATTATATATTCAAAAACATATTTTACTTTTGTTGTGTATCTATCCAATTTTGAATGAAATATTTAATTTATCCCTTGTTCTCAAACAACGTCCGTTTTGTATTAGCACTGCTCTTTTAAATTTTTTATAACACAGGTTTAGAACATTGAAATTTGCAGGGCCTGCAATGATAAGATCCAAAACTATTGGTTGTTAATGATATAATGAATTCTGTGATTTTTGCATAACTTTTTCAACTGATTTACAGGAGCAATTAGGCATCAATTTATAAATATTAAGATATTTCTATTTAACAATGTATATTTTATAATCATCAACCGTTCCACAAATCTACAATTAAGAACATTACAATGTATTGTATTTTACGTAAAGAAACCAGAAACATTCTACAAGGCTTCATGGTATAAATAATTAGAATAATAAACAAATAGAACTAAGCTAAAACATAAACAATATGTCAACAACTTTACAATATAATCATACAATTATACAAGTGAAATATTTCAAGTTTTTATACGTAAAATGCAAATTAAATAGTCAAGTATAGAATATAGGTTATGTATGGAAAATAGCGCAATATACAAAGTGTGTGAAGACACTGCTCTTTTTGTCTCTATTTACAATGAATCATAGCTATTTACAGGGGCCACGTTGATAAGAGGAAATCTGCCATTTGGGAGTTATCACATGCTGTACAATGAGCCACAAGTCTACTGATGTAGCTCCGAAACGGGCACGGGTACGAATAACGAGGCGACACTGTCGCCCGCAAACTGTCACTTGACCTCTTTTTTCCTTTTTAGTTCCAAATCAACTACTGAAACAAAATAAACGAAAGATTATTTCACTAATTATCAACAGTTTGTATTTTAAAAATTTTTTTCAGTCTCCAATATTAAATTGAGACATTTTATTATATTATTATTTCTTTTTTCTTGTGAAAATATATTATTTTTTCACCAATTTTTACTTTTATATTAATTTTTCAAGAGATATATCCAAATAGTTGGTTATTTAACAAACATGACAATGAGAGTTTGATTATTTATAATAGAATCATAAACACTAGATATTATGTATAATAAATAAATATATATATATATATATATATATATATATAAATATATATATATATATATATATATATATATATATATATATATATATATATATATATATTTATATATATTCATCCGAACAATGGTTCGCAATGAACAAAGTAAATTCAGTTCATTAAATAAAGTTAAGATTATAAACAATATTATAAATGAATGTTTACATTTACAGCCTACATAATATTTTAGAGCAAATTTTTAGTGAAAACAAAGTCAGCAGTTATTACAAGTATTACAACTAGGCAAGAGTGTTTGAGAACTAAGGACGTTGAAAATACATTTTGAGAAGATAAAGGATATACATATATGCATTATATGTAACTAAAATGTACATTCGTTTAAGCGATATATTGAGAAATATAATATCAATTTGTCAACATACTGCAGTAACTAACCCATCATAAGGTTTATTTATTTATTTATATCTACACACTCAACAGCCTCAGCCAATTATAGAGTGGGAAAAATGTAAATTATATAAAAATAAACATAAACAAAAAAAAATAAAACAAAGGAAACGATGCAACGCTGGTTAACACAGAAGAGGACAAACTCTTTGATAAGTCAGTTTTTATTTTACAAAAGAGCCTGTTCTGTTATAGATAATGGGTTAGTTACATGTACGAAACATGTTGACAAATTGTTTTTATATTTTTTAATATATCGTGAACTGTTAAGTCAAGTGTTTATTTAAATCATCAATATAATGTATATATATATATATATATATATATATATATATATATATATATATATATATATATATATATATATATATATATATATATATTTAGCACAGACGAAAAACTCAGACGTTTCGAACAAAAAATTCTCAGGAAAATCTTCGGAGCTCACCACGATCCGACGACAAATCGGTATCATGTTAGAACGAATATTGAAATACAGCAGCTCTACAACGATAGCGATATCGTGCAAGAGATTAAATCCAAACGATTGAGATGGTAAGATTGGCATGGGAGGAGGTTCCAACAGGAAAGAGACCACTCGGACGCCCCACAATGCATTGGAGAGACAACATTAAATCGGATCTGCAGAAAATGAATGTCCCTTTTAACCAAAGATTGATGGAAGACTGTATCAATTGGAAAAAAGTGGTGCAGTCAGCCAAGACCCACCCAGGGTTGTAGCGCTAAGAGATAGATAGATAGATCCTGATATGGAGTGATTTTCAAAATTCAGAATAGAGTTAAGAGAATAATGTATAGTATGAAAAAAAGAAATCATGCAGAGAAATATTTAAAAGAAATAATATCATGACAGTATATGGGGTTCATAATAAATGCCTAAAATTTTGTATGAAAAATTCAGTTGTTATGCAAAAAAAGGAATCACGCAGAGAAATATTTAAAAGAAATAAAATCAAGACAGTATATAGGGTTTATAATGAATGCCTAAAATTTTTAAAAACTCAGTTGTCATACAAAAATGGAATCACGCAGAGAAATATTTAAAAGAAATAAAATCATGACCGTATATGGGGTTTATAATGAATGCCTAAAATTTTTAATGAAAAATTCAGTTGTCATACATCAAATAATTTATATCCAGCCAGAAGTGTTTATATTCATTATCCAATGCATAAACTATCTCTTATGAAAAAAATCCAACGTGAAATTTTTCAACCAACTCCCAGATGGAATAACGAGAATTTATAGTATGAAAGTAATTAAGAAAAAAGTTAAAGATATGCTCATTTCATTTGAGCCGTACTCAATAAACGACTATCTAGAAGAATAAAATATATGTAAATATGGTGTATTGTGTTCATGGATGTTTGTGTAAGTTGAGAGTAGTAAAAACATTGGAGATAATTAGTAAGAAGTTGAAGATATGGGGTAATACAATTATGGTTAAGAGTGAAGTGACATTATTTTAGATTATCTGTTGGTTGTTCACATATGTTAACATATGATTTGAAATAAAGTAGTTTATTATTACCATACAATATATATATATATATATATATATATATATATATATATATATATATATATATATATATATATATATATATATAAATAATAACAACTTCAAACCATAATCAATAACATAATCTGTAAAATAGTTGAATAGTTATATTATATTATATATATATATATATATATATATATATATATATATATATATATATATATATATATATATATATATATATATATATATATATATATATATATACAAATATCCTTATTAGGGCACAAGAATACAATGAACTGATAAAAAGAACATCGGAAGTGTTGAAAAATATTGAAGGATGGTTCTTAAAAAATAAACTTCATATGAATAAAGAAAAAACACATGCAATTCTATTCAAATCAACACATGCAGGTTTTGAAACCCCAAATGAATTTGTGATGTCAAAAAGAACTCAAGAGTTAACTCCTTCTACAAAATTCCTTGGAATCTATGTGGATGATATGCTGAAATGGGAGGAACATATTTCCAAATTAGGGAACAGCTTGGCATCAGTCTGCTATTCTTTGGGCATATTAGCAAGATATCTAGATAGATCCTCCATGAAAATCATTTATCATGGTGTGTTGGAATCGAAAGCAAGATATGGAGTTATGTTCTATGGACATTCTGCTAAAGCAATTCAAATATGCAATCTCCAGAAACGGGCTCTTAGAATCATTCTCAAATTAGAACACAGAGAATCATGTAGAGGAAAATTCAAGAAAAATGGCATACTAACTATTATAGCAATGCATAAACAGGAATGTCTAATTTTTGTCTTCAAAAACAAAAATAAATTTGAATTGAACTCATCTAACATATATAACACAAGAACAACAAACCTGAAATATCCCATTCACAAAAAAACATCTACAGAAAAAGGTCCAAAATATAAATGTATAAAGTATTTCAACACAATGCCAGAAATGATAAAAAGTAAAACTAGATTGAATATCTATAAAAAGAAAATATACAAGATATTGCTTGATATAGAACCATACAATATTCAAGAATTTTTAGTAGGGGTTGGAAATCTGAAGAAAAACATCTAAATAGCATTATCTTTGTCATCAATTAATGTATTTTTCGACTATATTACATTTCAAAGATTATAGTGAATCATTGTATCTTTTATTTGAAATAAATATTATTATTATTATATATATATATATATATATATATATATATATATATATATATATATATATATATATACAAAGAGGAGATTTATCGCGGGGAAATAGTATATAAAACAAAAGCAAAATTATCGGTCTAGCCCGCATATGTCGAAGCAGCCGTTGACACGTGTTTCGGACTCATTGGTCCTCATCAGAACGGCGTAGCCAAGTATGCGATGGAAAACCTGGAAATGAAACAGCAACAACAAGCAGAATCCTTTGCTTCGGAAGACAATCACACATTTGTGGTACATTGTTCGAACTCTCCGGTTTGGGAGATTTGGTCAAACTATGACCACGGACGCGATTAATGCCATCCGCGAGATCCTGAACCGTGGAAATGAACTACAAAGAGGAGATTATCTTTGTAGTTCATTTCCACGGTTCAGGATCTCGCGGATGGCATTAATCGCCTCCGTGGTCATAGTTTGACCAAATCTCCCAAACCGGAGAGTTCGAACAATGTACCACAAATGTGTGATTGTCTTCCGAAGCAAAGGATTCTGCTTGTTGTTGCTGTTTCATTTCCAGGTTTTCCATCGCATACTTGGCTACGCCGTTCTGATGAGGACCAATGAGTCCGAAACACGTGTCAACGGCTGCTTCGACATATGCGGGCTAGACCGATAATTTTGCTTTTGTTTTATATATATATATATATATATATATATATATATATATTTCATTAGAAGATATTTGCAAACTGAAACCTTGCAGAAAATAGTCCAATTTAATTACATAAATGTGATAAATGATAGTAAGTAAGCATTGAAAAAAATAATACATATAATTTTTGTTCAAATGTTGAATTAATCAATTTTACAAATTATGTGAAAATATTTATTATATAAGACGCCCTGGAGAAAATCATTGATATGAAAATTGGTGGCAGTCTGGCATAAAAATCTTGTTGCGTTTGCTGGTTGTGTTTGGTGAGCTGTTTAAAATCTAATTTATTATAATCAAAAATTTTAAGTTTGAATATAATCATTATAAATTAAATAATGCACCTTTGGTAGCTTGATAAATAGTATGTATACAGTATATAATAATTATCAATCTGAACACAGATCAAGAAACATTAAAAACAAATTTAGTAAATAATAATTTCTACATTTATTGAAACACATTCAACTTTGGAAACTTCATTCTATACCCTGTGGTTGGAAAAAATATTCAATAAAGACCCACATCTTTACTAAAAATGATTTTTTGTGGATCAAATGAAAATAATATCGCTTTTTATCAGCTCATATGAAACAGAAAATCGTTTTTATTTACTGAATACGCCTGTGTGGGACGATAGAAAAATAGAGAGAGAAAAAAAGATAATTATAAGGTGAGCGAAAGTAAGGCTTTACATGAAAATATAGTAAACGCGTTTCGTCATAACATTGACTTCATCTCGTACTAAACTATGGTATTACAAAACAATCTATTTATACGAAAATTGATTATATAACAGAGGGGTTCTTAGAGAAACTAAATAACAATAAGCAATTCATTCAGAGCCATTAGTAGGTACCTACATTGAACAGATTAAGGAGAGGAGAAGGGTTTACTTCAATCTGGTCGTTAACTAAATTTCCGGAATTTTTATATTTATTGATATATAGGGATTCCCAACAGTTGGTTTTATGGAGACTATTTTCAAATTGTAATATATTATAATTGTGATTAAAGGTATGGTTTTCTTGAATAAGATGGCACGCATAATTAGAATCAGTTTTCTGCTTAATATAGCTACGTTGGTGTTCGTGTATTCGAGTTTTGAAATTTCTAATTGTACGTCCTATATAGATTTTTTCACAATCGTTACAGTCGAGTTTATAAACACCAGTACGTTGATCTCTATGAATTTTTTATTTGTTGTTTTTAATCAATTTTCCAATGCTATTATTGGTTTTATATGAAATTTTGTTTTTGAAAAAACAATTTCAGGTTTTCGGAAGTTTTGCCCAAGTATGTTAAACTGTTAAATACTCTACTTTTTTCGGATATACGTGGGTAAATTTCTGAAATTGCCATTTTGTATTTTTTCCTCTGAATGAGGCTGTCGATCATATTAGGTGAATAACCATTATTTACTGCCATTTGTTTAATTATATGCAATTCCTTCTGAAAATTAGCTTCGGACAACGGAATTTTGAAAAGTCTATGAATCATTCATAGACTTGGGCAAAACTTCCGAAAACCTGAAATTGTTTCTTCAAAAACAAAATTTCAAAATTTCATATAAAACCAATAATAGCATTGAAAAATTGATTAAAAACAACAAATCAAAAATTCATAGAGATGAACGTACTGGTGTTTATAAACTCGACTGTAACGATTGTGAAAAATTCTATATAGGACGCACAATTAGAAATTTCTAAACTCGAATACACGAACACCAACGTAGCTATATTAAGCAGAAACCTGATTCTGATTATGCGTGCCATATTATTCAAGGAAACCATACCTTTAATCACATTTATAATATATTACAATTTGAAAATAGTCTCCATAAAACCAACTGTTGGGAATCCCTATATATCAATAAATATAAAAATTCCGGAAATTCAGTTAACGACCAGATTGAAGTAAACCCTTCTCCTCTCCTTAATCTGTTCAATGTAGGTACCTACTAATGGCTCTGAATGAATTGCTTGTTATTTAGTTTCTCTAAGAACCCCTCTGTTATATAATCAATTTTCGTATAAATAGATTGTTTTGTAATACCATAGTTTAGTACGAGATGAAGTCAATGTTATGACGAAACGCGTTTACTCAATAGATTTTTATTTCAACCTGTGAAAAGTTAGTTTTTTATTTCTTTATAAAGTTATGAATATGAACTTTCACCAAGTAAATGCCAATTCCATTCAATATAAAAATATTCATTCAAAACACGTTTCTTCAAACATGTTAGCATGATCAAAAGCCCGATAGATTTCTTTCATTATCTCCTGATGATGCTAACACCGTTTTTGAAATATTTTTGTGCATAGTTTGAATAGCCGTTTTGTCGCAGCAGATATTAACCTTTTACTGTCATTTCAAAATTAAAATTCAATACTCATTACCTGCACTTCTTGTTTTCCTTCTAACTGCATCCGCTGCCGCTGTTGTGCCATCTACATGTACTTTCATGTCTCCTTTGCTTCTCGTATTCTGAGCTGGCATTGCAGACCTCACGGATCTTCTTGTACTCAAAGGTGCATTAGTCATTACCGTGCTTTTGGACAAAGTAACCGATGGCTTCACTTTAGTCTTATTGGCTGATGCTATTGAAGTTATCGCATTTGTCATTACTGTCGACATTGACGAGCTGGAAATTGTGGTTGTGATAACAACTGGATGAGAGTTGTTGCTTTTCCTCATTTTTTCCATCAGTGGTTCATCACTATCTGAACTTTCATCATTGTTTTTCATACCAGGTATTAAATTTACAGCAGAGTTTGTCTTTTTCACACTATTTAATTTTGGTGTCATTTGTTCTGTTCCCACTGGTTTCGTATCAATATTCTCAATTGTGTTCCGAGGTTTTTTCCTAACTTCTTCCGTACCATGATTCGAACTGTCCGATTCATGGCGTTTCCTTTTATTAGCAGGTGTAGTGGCCCTTTGTTGCTTAGCTACTGGCGAATTGAGGTTTATATCAGGACTGTTCAATTTAGAAGAAGCCCTAGTTCGCACAGATCTTGTAGCTGGACTGCCAGAATCGGAATGATGCTGGTCTGTTGGTATTTCAATTAGAAGTGCTTCTAGTAAGCTCTTATTTTTCAGTGTGTTTGATCCACTATTGTTTTCTACTTCTTCATCATAGTTTTCTTCACTATCCCTACTTTTTTCTGGATTCGAGTATGTATATAAAGGTGGTGCAACTCTCAATGGTAAAGGTTCCATATCTTCTTCTTTACTTGTATTAGGAGTTGTATTATCTGTATTTGTCTGTGTCAATGTTGCTTCGTCTTCAATGTAAGACTTATTTTCCTTGGGAGAGTTATTACTATCATTATTATGTACTGATAAGGATACTGTACCTTGTTTCAAACTGTCCTGCAATGCTGAACTGATGCAACACTCATCCCCACCATTAAGGCCTTCCATTTTTGCAAGCTGGGCCTCAATGTCCATCATATCAGGCACTTGGGTCTTAGGTTTTAAGGCAGACTCTGGTAAATCTGCATGGGGACTCTGACTTGCTTGATTTGGTGATTTTTCACTCAACGCATCCATACTTTCTATCCCACTATCTTCACCTTGAGCTCCACTATTAGGTGACCTTCCTGCTACTGGTTTTTCTCCAATTTCTCCTTTACGTTCAGGTGTATTACATTTGTCTGGTTCTGGTAACTTTTCTTCAACAGGAGGTGGCTTTTCTGGGGCTGGGGCGGTTTGATCAGTTCGATGAGGAGGTCTATTAACACCCTCCAATAACCTTTGCTTAAATTTGGCTTCCATGTCAATTTCTCCTGTGGGTAAAGCTATCAATTGTTGTTTCGCAAGTTTTTCTGCAAAGTTTTTCGAATAACTTTTATTTCTATTAACTTCTCTGTTTTTTACTTTTTCCTTTCTAGGTTTTGGTAAACCTACCATTGTTCCTATGTTCGTTGAACCCAAAACTTCTGTACTCTCGACACTGTCAGATTGACTTAATCTTCGCTTTTTCTCTTCAGAAATTATTCCATTAGAATCCAAGAACTTTTTACTTGTTTTAGACAATTCTGAATCACTTCCCCGACGTTCTTTTTGTTTATCTTTTACTTGATAATTATGTAAAAGAACTTTTGTATCTTGTGATATAAGCTGAGGATGCAACCCTTCTTTGTTTTCATGATTCAATTTGGGTTTCTTTATCTTCTTAGCGTCAGAAGAACTCGATGATCTCATTCTAACTTGATCTGAAGAGGCATCAATTAAGGCAGGTACACAAATATTTACATTATCTTCTCCCATTGGTGATAAATCTTCTTTTCTCTTGAGAGCATAGTCCTGAGTTTTTCTTACTTTTAATTTTTCGCCACCTTCCCCTAATAATTTATTTCTCTTTTTATTAGTAATCACTAAATTTCTACCTCTTAAAGATATATGCAAAGGAGGCACCCTAAGCCCCTCCGAACTAGGAGGAGTTTGAGGAGGAGGACTTGGAGTTACTGATGCAACTAATGCCTTTTTTGGCTGCTGAGTATTTATAAAACTAACATCCACTTTATATGCTGAATTTACAGGTTCTGATTTCTCCAATTTCAACCTCAATTTAATTTTTTCTGTGGGTTTTAAGGATGGTGAATCTCTTCCTTTTTCCTTTGAAGTTTTCACATTTTTATACCTATGTTTTACACTAGTTTCAATTAGTGATGATCTTGTATCACTATCACTTTGATCAGTAATATTATTCACAAGATTATCAGTTTTTGAAGTAGAACTAGTATCTTCATCTGAAAATGGGGCCGCTGGAGATGGTAGATCAGTGAAAACATCCCTTACTTCATCTTCAACTTCACTCTCTCCACTTGACTGAGGCTCCAATTCACCTGTTAAAGGATTTATTAGAAAATTTTTACCAGTTGCTTCTAGTATTGGATTAGCCTCAATACTACCCAAATGCTCATGGTGATTTGTATTTGTCAGTAGCTCTGGTAAGTCTGGCGGACTATGCACTAGATCATGTTCAAGAGATGGTAATAATTGGTCCAAATCATCTGCTTTTAGATCTGTGAAAGATGGTGTTATATCCGGTAAATGTGTTGGAGAGGCCCATGTTGAAGGGTAAGGGGGTGGTGGTAGTACAGGTGGAGTTGGCCTAGAGATGGAAAGATTATTTAAAGGCGGTGGCTGTGTAGCACGAACATTAAGGGCGCAGGGAGTTGTACTAATTGTTTGGTGTTTATTGGATAAGGCGCTTGGTGAAAGATTTGAATTCACTGATAAGTTGTTATTGTTACTATTAGTTTGTGGTAAGTTTACCACCGCACTATTATTACTAGTCAATGTTCGAGGACACTTGAACTTTACTGCACTTGTTGTGGCAGGAGGCACACTTAAAACATCAGGTCCGTCATTTTGTAACAAGTTCACTAACAATGGACTCGATATAGAAACCGGAGGATTTTGAGATGGATAAGGAGGAGGTGGTATAGACGGCACTGATGGTACTGGAACCGTTGCTACAGGAATCGGTATTGTTGGTAATGGTACCGTGGGCAATGGAACTGAAGAATTCTGCTGTTGGTGTTGATGACTAACTTCTCTACTGTGTATAGCTTGGTTCATACTGGTGAAGGGGAAGGGGTTCTTTGAAGGAGTTGGAGAATTACTAACTGCCACTTTTGGTACCACTGAGTCTGCGGGACACACCACATTGGGTGATTTGAATTGCACTTTTTCACTGGCCACTGTTGAATTGGATGAAACAGTAACTGAACCAGCACTATTGTTTCCACTGAATAACCTGGCAAGAGGTTCCTCAAGCTCAGATCTTCCCACCACAACATTGCTGGATGATGTTCCTGGTCCATCTAAAAAACAGAAAAGTCTTAATGAATTGCATTTATCACAATAGTCAATAAGTATTGAATAGCATGAATAACAAATGTATAAATTGTACACTGTTCAAATTAAATATGAAATAAGAACTAGCAATCAATAATCAATATTAAACAACGAACTGAAGATAATAATAGTGTTTTATTTAATAATCAAAATTTACATACCTTGGGATGTTCTCAGTATAATTTCTTGAGGTTCAGAGCCCAGAGGACCAGATGCTATTCGTAATGATATGACCTGATCTCCCTCCACCTGAACTGACAAAATTCCAAGGGCTTTAAGCAGGTGGGAGCCCTCACTAGCCAGTTGTCTCAGACGTAACGCTGCCTCTCGTGGAATAGACAGCGTTACCCTTACAGAATTCCAGGGCTCCAGCTTGCGAACTTTAACTACCTTACCGAGAATACCATTCAATGAGCTAATAACTCTATTCAGACGATTAGGGAAGTCCGAGTCACTCAAATTTCCCTCACAAGTGACTACTGTTGTCAGTATGCAGCCGTCTGAATCTGCTGCCATCTAAAGTATGAACAGGTTAGTCAGGACAGGCCCCAACCTAACCTGTGTCATCATTTTACAGCCTCTAAGGGGATCACATACCGAAATATTGAAAGACTACTGTCTTGGAAAGATCCTGAAAACAAAGATAATTAGCGCCGAGGGCCATTTTTGAATTTACTTTTGCAAAACTAGATTTCAATATATTGAAACCCCGATTAAATACACCAAAAAATAGTCAGAGATATTCGAATACTAAAACATGCACCAAATTTCCTAGTTTATTAATTATCTCAAAGCGAAAATAAATGAAAGATGGATAATGTAGCAGCCATCTTGTATGCCAGACGGGGGAGTGTTATTACATGTGTTCAAATCCAAAATAATGTAATTTTTTGATATACTAGCGTGTTCGGGAGGATATTTCTGATATTTATAGAAGATAAATTTTCATTTTATGGCGTTTGGTAGCTCTGTCTCATACAAAACTGTTAATATTCAGGACGGAAATTGATTTGCTTACTGGTAAGAATATTACATACCCCATTTTAAGTGACATACTTTTGACACAGAGATATTCTATCCAGTGGCTTTATCCGATGAAAATATTGTGTACTTAAACTTCTTAATCACTAATTTGTTGATTTATATTCGATAACTTTGTAAAAACACACATAATATTCTTACAAATAATTAAACGCTTTCAACAATAACAACTCGTCGCCATTCAAGGTGCGCTGACTGCCATGCGCAAAATGCCGAAATCGAAATGTCGAACATATATTTGACAGATCCTCAAAAACATTTATATTAAAACGAAGACATTTTGCGGAAATTCATCGCCTTTTCAAACAGCACCTTCTAAAAAAAAAGCATATCAATTACAGTTGAGAGATGTAAAATTTCAGCTACCGTTCAATCTAGAAAAAGCAATATATTTGATGAACTGGGTTGCATGGATTAGGATTATGTCAGATAACTGAAGTATTTTAAAATATTCAATAAGATTATCTTGGAATTTGATAAATTATTTAAGAAAATGTTTTGTTTTTCAACAAATAAATTAAATTGATTAAATGTCCTTTTTTAAAACAGTTATTGATAGTTACAAATCTCTTCAGTTTCAAATTCATATGAAGATCGCTCAATTGGGACGTGAATTGCATGAAACAGGTACTCGTGACAGGTGAATATTTCTCAACGGCGAACCTGATTTGAGCGTATCATGTTCAGTTAAATAAAATAAATGGAAAGTGGAAACCCTTTTAATTTCAGTGGGTAAACACTATAGTAATTTTCATTTTTTTTATTTCGAAATTTAATTTTCCAGATTTCTATAAATCAAATATTTTATTTGAATTATTTTTGAAAAAATGTGGAAATCATAACATCAGGGAACTAACGATCATTTACGAAGAAAAAATAATTGATCAAAAATGAGTTTCTAGATAAAACCTCTGCCGAAAGTTTGATTTTGGCGGATTATTGTACAGACAGGTAACTTCCACTAGTACGCTGAACATAATGTAGAAGTGGCCTAGGTAAGCAATAGGTAATGGTAATAGGTACTTAGGTAGGTACTCAATGAATAATGAGTGGAGACAGTGCAGAGAGTGAGAAATAAGAATTAGGTAATAACCTTGAGCGCCTCTTGTTCTACAGATTTAGTGTTCCATATTTTATTTTTCAGCCAGTCACATGAAAATAACAACACAGTGAGATCTGCGCTACCTCGCCAACAAATTTACTACTGGATTTGAAATATGCTGTTCGAAATGAAGAAATAATGATAGCGATTAACCCTCAATTTCTAATTTATGAATTTGAGTATTTAAATTATCATTCATAATAGAGTAAATTTGAGAGATTCTCAAGTTATATCTCGAAAATTATTACATTAAAAAGGAAATATGTTAATCAGTTAAGGAAATTATTTTCAATGAAAAAGTGAAAGGATTTTTGCCAATTATAACCAAACATTTTTATCCATCCTAAATAATTTTTATTTATAGAACATAGAAATTACAACTCTTAGTTTTCTTTTTCGAATGTATTATAAATATAACTTCTTATTTTGATTAAAGCTATGGACATTGTCTGGTAAATATAATAAGACATTACTTTTTAAAATAGTGATCTAAGTATGTACATTCAATCAATGTCCATTTTGTAACACCGATAAAATATAATTTTGAGCAAAATTCAAAGTGCACCATATATTCCAGAAACCTAAATCGTTGAAAATTATGCATAAATGCAACATTACATTGAAATTACGGCTTCATATTTACTCGTTCATCAGCAAAGTTCTGAAAAATCAATAGCCCTGTTACTTATATTGCCTTGGTAAACAACATTATGAAATGTTCATTAATGGTGCCTATAATCTCCCCTCTTTTCGGAAATATTTTGAATTGAGTTTAGTAATATAACATTATTTAATCTTTTTTATGTAATTACTTTCCATATTTATATTTTCCATTTGTATTTCTTTTATAATTATTATGGTATGTTACTGATAAATGTTTGTTCCAAAAAACTTACGTTCTCTGTGATCGAGTATTATTTATATTAGTATCAGACGATTGAATACAATTTCATATGAAGGCAAATGAAAGAACATCCAGATTTATCATTTGATAATATGTTTTTATTTTGAAGTGTTACATTTATATCGGAGAGTAAATGTTTTGAGAATACTTTATTTCTTGCAGATTCAATAAACTTAATATTCATCGTTATTACCTGATATTTAATTAATCAATTAAAGTTTTTATTTATTGCGTTTATTATGATATATAATTGTGGTATTTTGATCATTTTCCGCAGTTTTGAGCTTGAATAATGAAATATTACCAAACTTTCAATTCAGAATATTGATATAAAATAATAAAATTACAATCAAGTCTACATCGAAACTTGTAATGATAGTTAAAAAATATATATATTTTTTAAATATCATATAGGTAAAGCACATAATTCCAGTCTGCTTTTTCATAATTCATGAACTTTTTAGAATGTTTATTTGAAGATTTTTATTGGAATGGTTCAATACAGTTTGATTGATTGAATTAGTCGATTTGATTTATTCCTATACCAGCGTTATTTCCATATAAGGCTATGCACTTCCTGAAATGCGGTTAGTAATGACAAATTAAACTATTTCTAGCAAAGAAACTGTTTAATTTCATTAATCACAATTATAGTGTCACCGACATAATTATTCAACCGAAATCTCAGTAGTTAAAGTAGCTTTCATAAAGAAAATACCATAAATAATAGGATATATTGTGAAAGTGATTGCGTTTTCATTTTAAGGACTATTGAATTATTATATTCCGCTTTGGGATACATCTATGAAAAACGCGTTTTGTTGAATCTGTGCCTAAAAGCCTAAGTAAATCGAATAGTTTGACTATTTGACTTCTGACAAGATACAATTCATGCTTTGTTTGGTTGCCGACAAGTAAATAAACTGAAAGTAGCTCTGGTAGAAGGAACATAGTCTGTCAATCAATAATTTGAATTTTTAAAACTTAACGAATAAATAAAGAACTAGAATGGATAATACCTTTGAGTTCTTATCATTTTATTGATTGGATATACACCCCATCTAGGCGCTACCTACAGAAAGTACAATTTGAAGCTATTTAGTAATTGACAGAAAACAGATATCTGCAAAATGGCTTCTCAGAGGCTAAAGAATACAAACATTTGCGATAGCTACATCTATTATGTAGATAGTGTCACTAAAATGTTTACGGACACGGTGTCATTGCCACAAACTAAGCACAGAAGTGATTAGGTTAATTTTGAAATAGTTTTTTAGTTTATTTCCCTTGCCAGGCAACGAAAAGGTATAGAGGAACATGTTTGGAACACGAATTTGGACTTCGTAACTTTGTTTGGACTAGTTAGGAGGTAAACATATCAAAAGTCCCCGCCAGTAGCCTTCGAACCGGGGGGAGATGGGGGTTTCGAGGCCTATTTTTCGGGTTTTCGCTTAGATGTCGGAAACTATTCGTCTTAGCGCAATGGCCATTTTATAAAAGAGTTGCTTGAATTTGCTACAAGTTCTACTCAGACAAGTTTTTTGATATTCTGTATAGTTTTCGCTCTTCAAAGTCTGTGATTTTGGAAAAAACTTTTTTGTCTCACATTTTTTGTTTTTTTTGACCGAATAACTCTTCAACTATGCACCCAAAAAATGAGCAAGAGGGTTAAATGACATTAAATTCTTTTCAATAATATATACTAACTCTCCTTCAAATATTAAAGCAATTTCAGTTTTGAGAGTGAAATCTCAAGTTTTGCGACATTTTTTTTACCTTCCTGTCAAAAATCCCATGTAAATAAAATGCAATTACCGAAAATTACAGCGAATATTTCCCTTCTGTCAAGAATTCTTTGTAAATGGAATGCAATTACGAAAAAGAAAGCGAAAGAGCCCTGCGATAATTGCATGGTACGTATCTACGGCAATTCCTTTTTCAAAACATGTTTCTATTCGGGAAATATTCAGTTATAATATCACAAGAGCATCGAAAATAATCGATTATACTTCCGAGACGTATTTTGCGAAACATTTTTAAGAAAATACGTCGAGTGACGAGGTCAGTATAATCGATTATTTTCGATCGCTCGAGTGGTATTCGTTACGATTATATAACTCATGTATGAATAAGCCAATAGAATCCGTGAATTTTGCATAACGACGTAGTATAGATAAGTGAATATACCCTTGACGACGTGAGATAATCGTTTTGGTGTTTCGCCTCGTGTCAAAATGTATATATATTTTCATATGCACGGTGTTTTGACGTTTGTCAAAAAAAATTAATATTTTTTATTCGTTATATAATCGTAACGAATACCACTCGAGCAATCGAAAATAATCGATTATACTGACCTCGTCACTCGGCGTATTTTTTTAAAACACCACTCGAGCTGCGCTCTCGTGGTGTTTCGCAAAATACGTCTCGTGACTCGGTAGTATAATCGATTATTTTCGATACTCTTGTGATATTATTACTGATTATATAACTCATGTATGAATAAGCCAATAGAATCCGTGAATTTTGCATTACGACGTAGTATAGATAAGTGAATATACCCTTGACGACGTGATATAATCGTTTTGGTGTTTCGCCTCGTGTCAAAATGTATATATATATTTTCATATTCACGGTGTTTTGACGTTTGTCAAAAAAAATTAATATTTTTTATTCGTTATATAATCGTAACGAATACCACTCACCTCGTCACTCGGCGTATTTCTTTAAAACACCGCAAAATACGTCTCGTGACTCGGTAGTATAATCGATTATTTTCGATGCTCTTGTGATATTATTACTGATTATGTAACGAATAAAAAATATTAATTTATCTATACGCAGTCGTTATGTAAAATTCACGGATTCTATTGGCTCATTCATACATGAGTTATATAATCCCTCAAATTACACTCTTTCTCCAAAAATGAAAATAAACTCATGCAGTTTTTTGACATCACGCTGTCATGCAAAATTATCGGTAATTTTGATGCACTTGTGCAATTACTTACGAATATTTCCCTCCTGTCAAAAATCTCTTGAGATGGAATACAATTATCGAAAATTACAGCGATAATTGCATTGTAGAAAGCGAAAGAGCCCTGCGATAATTGCATTGTAGACCGATAATTGCATAGTAGCATAGTTCATATCACGGTTATTGATGACAAGCTGAGAATTTATGAATTACTAACGTCAGTTTGACAAGTTGAAAGTTTATTCGGGAAATATTCCCCAAAATTACACTCGTGCATCAAAATAACCGGATAATTTCGCATTCCAGCGTGTTGTCTTTAAAAAACTGCATTCGGTCATTTTCATATTTTGGAGAAAGAGCCCTCCACCTTCGGTGTCGGGCTCTTTCTCCAAAAATGAAAATGAACTCATGCAGTTTTTTGACAACACGCTGTCATGCAAAATTATCGGTAATTTTGATGCACTTGTGCAATTACTCACGAAAATTAGCATATCTGGTGAGCATAAAATCCTGAAAGGAAATCTTGATGAATTAGTGTGATACAAACGTCACTGTTTTTCCAAAAAGTATTAATTATCGATTTCTCCTGTCATTTAAATGAAAATATGTTATAAAACAGTATATATATATCCAGCGAAGGATAATTGAAACGATATAAAACCGCTCAAAAGTGAGACAAATTAAGTCCATAATAAAACGAAAGAGTATGAAGAGGATATTACCATGAAAACCATATAAGTGACGGTAGAATTAAATCTGTAGAAATATTTTTAAATAATAGTTAATCATAGTGCTTTCATAGACGAACCGATTGGAGCACTCAGTGCCGACAGCTTCAAGTATTATGTGTTGGATAATCTGCAGTTTCCATATAAAACTAATGTTCGCAATATACGCACCGCTCAAGAAATTTCATACAAACTGCAGATTGCCAACATGCCAACAGCGACCGCTAGAAGCTGACTGCTATGACTGTGCAGTGACTGCACTGACTGCTCCAAGCGGTTCGTCTATGGAGGCACTAAAAGCACGTCAAAACACGGACCGCCTTGAGCAGTCAAGCGGAACAAATAATTTAACATTTTTCTTTCAAAGTCACAATGCTTACATGTATAATCTCATTCATTTCTGAAAATAGTTTCAAATTATAATTATATTAATATGATGATGGTTGTGAGAGCGCTATAATGGATTGAAATTTATCTAGAAAATTTTTTTTAAATTGAATTGAAATTCCATTAATAATATCTGACGCAATAGAGTAATGGTATATATATGAGGAACGAAACATATACCTATTTCATTGAAATCACAGTTTTTAATGGTCCTAATATGACGAACATACAGAAATGATGAACATCACCAATTTTACAAACTTTTTGGAATCTATTTCAATCATATCGTGAAAGTTATTACATTTGAGTAATTTTTGAACTTTTCGAACTGAAAATAGAAATGGACAAATTGTTATACCAATGTTGTATAGTTCAAACACAGTTTAAGTTAGTCGGTAATAGCGACTAATATTTAGTACGTATTGTTACTGCCAGATGTTTACGAGTTATTTTTCTTTTGTGAGAAAATCTCTTATGCTGACGGATAGAGGAGTGAGGACAGACCAAGTATGAAAGCAATAACGATTCTTCACGTATAAAATCGGAATTTATCCATTTCTGTCGAATTTTTTTGTCGCCATCTAGTGCTTGCGGAGAGGACTGGTCGACTTGGTTTATCTGGGGCGAACCCAAGCAGAATACTGTTTAGTATATGTCTGCGTGTCTCTGTCTGTTTACAATCCTTAGTTCGCCGAACCGACTTTAAAAATGACGTTTTGAGTTTTTGGATTCGTCCCTTCGAGAAGATAAGATAAGATAGTTAATTTGATGGAGCATCGCAGTAGTTCAACGCCAAAGTATTTCAATCAGATGTTGCTGGCAATATGTATGAATGACCATCAATATTTGATTTCCAGGAGCGGCTATTCGAAGGCGGCTAAGGAGGCTAAGCCTCCTCCTCAATAATATTACGTGTATCACTAATATATTATATTGAATAATCAGCACTCAGCATATTCATATTAATCAAAATCATATTATTTTATGCACCTACCTTCCTTTCAACCTACATTATAATATAATTTATTAATTACGATAGAAGGTATTTACATTTACTGCTCTCTGCATTTCATTAATTTCAAGATTTCATAACAACAGTGGCAATGCTGCAGAGGCTTAATGAGGTATAGACTCATTCATTATTCCATAGGCCATGCCAGAGAGAAAAGGAAACGCTGCGAAATAATATAACTTATTCACTTTAATGAAATAGACAAACAGGGGTAAAAGCAACACCGATGAATTTTATTATCAAAAAGACAATGTTTTTGATAATAAAATTCATCTATCTCATGAATTTTATACTTTTATGAACTCGGAGGTTAGGTTAGTAGGGTTACAAAAAGTCAGGTCAGCTCAAGTTTTTGAAAAAAAAGATGACCCAGCGACAAAATCTGACTTCATATTCTGACTTCATATTTTCAGGCCAAAATAATCCGAAATTTCAAGAAAATCGGAGCAGTCTGTTGTATTATCGATAATTTCCGGAATTATAAAAAAATAGATGTCTATACCAAAAAATTTATTTAAATTTTTTTGTTTAGGTCTAAATGTATAATTTTGTTGTTATTTTATTAAGTTTTGTTTGACTTTTATGACAGGAATTTAATTTTAATCTATTTTTGGGAGGGGGCTATTTTATTTCTGTCAAGAAAAAAGTCTTGCTGGGCTACAATTGATTAATTTCTCGAATAGGTACCTATTTAATATTTCAGGGTGCTTGTTTCACTTTGATTTTCTTTAAATTGTTGACCTTGAAATCCTAAAAATTTTCGCCTATGGTGTATTTTTTAACACCTCTTGTAGCCTCCTTGAACCAACAACTCACGAGCCGCCACTGTTGATTTCTCAAATTCATCCAGATGTTCTCAAACGATATAAAAAGTAGTGGCGGCTCGTGAGGTTTTGGTTTAAGGAGGCTACAAAATTTTAAAAATTTACGAACTTGATCTATATTTATTAATAATTTAGCATTCTCGCTATGCGATAATCTCTCATGCAACGTCATTTAACTTCTAGAGCGGCGTTGTAATGCAAGTGAGACACTCAAATTCACGAGAATTTTGAATGGTAAGGATTTAAATAGGTTATAGTGGATGCGTTTTCTGACGACCAACTAGTCGCACGTATACGTCAGATCTAGCAGGATTGAATCAAATACATAATAATGTATTAGTGTTGTAAATATCCGTATCCTTTCGATATTCGGATAATCCGTATTCGGAACCAAGAAAAATCCGTATCCAGTGCCCGGATACGTATCCAAAAGTTCAATCATATAAAAAGCAACCATAAATAATTAAATACACCACGACATCGGACCCGGGCGACCAAAGGATACGGAATCGGACTGGATACGAATTCTATGCAAACGCAACAGCGCCTTTTATTTAACCAAAGAGTAATATATTGTTTAATTTATCCTCAAGAGTTATCTCGTTTTTTATATAAATAAAAATAATATTTTAATACATCAATATTGTTTATTATTTTAAACAAGAATCATTCGCATATGGTATCATACTATCATGGGTAGCCGACACCGACCTAGCGCGATTCCGAATGCATACATGTAATATGTAATGAAATAGGACGATGGATACGGAACCCACGGTTTGTAGAATAATACGGTTACCTCACTTTGCTGGCAACATCGCGGGTAATACGTCACAGGCTACGTCACCAGTATGCTAGAGGCTGACCGTTACGCGTTATATTACGAGTTTCCGTAGTTTTCTTTTGTTGTACCGACTGTTGATTATTGTGGTTTAAATTGAAGTTTTCGGAGTTTTCGTGTTGTTTTTATTTATAATTTTTATTAGTGTATCTATAGACTATTTTGAATTTAATTCAACTACGTACTATATTTCAGGTAATAATGAAAAAATTTTTACTCTATAATTTGAAATGCTTTTTTGATATTCTATTGTAGAAATGACTCGAACAATTTGTAGTGTGGCTACTTGTAAAAGTAATAGTGAAAGGGCGAAAAAGGAAGGGAAATTAATAAGATTTTTTACTTTCCCCCAAAAATAAGTTTTTAAAACAATGGGTTCGTCTTTGTCGAAGAAATGGCCCCTTTGATCCAAAAAATAAACGTGTCTGCAGTAAACATTTTGCGCTGGATCAATATGAAGACATGATTGAAGCTCAGATAACAAATAAATTGTCAAAAAGACTCAAAGAAACAGGTAAGATGTCAATGAAATCTTGCCCGAAAAAAATGAGTAGTTTATTGTATATATTTTAGCTATTTCATCACTTAATCTTCCATTGGCTCCTGAACAGAATATTAGTGAAAGAAGTTAGAGAATGAAGTTGAAAGAGGAAAAACGAACCTTCATTCTTATGCAATGCCATCATGGGTACAAAGCCTTTCGTTTGGTGGCTTAACTGAGCCCTCATCTTCTTGGCAAAGTGATGTTGAACGTTTGGATGAGTGGTTCGTTAAAGTAAATAAAGATCAATTCAAAATTAAAACAAAAATTGTAAAACGTACAACTAATTCAATATGTAAAAAAGAACCACTTATTGCCAAAAAATTTATTCATTTGTTCGACAGAGAGTATTTATCAGGATAAAATACCTTAATTCAAAGAAATCTGAAGAACTTTCATTGAATAAAAGAAAACGTGACACCGATGAAGCTAGAAGATTTCATAAAAAAATGAGAAAAACTGTAACATAATCTATTATTCTATTATCATTGTTCTATATAAATAATATACATATACAATTCAATTATAACTTAGGTGTGTTAATTAATTTTAAACCATTTTTTCTTTGTTGTGTTTGTATTTTGATATAAATATATTTTGTCGTAACACTTCGTCTTATTCAAGACCCAAAATAACTATAATATAGGTACAAATAAACATTCATCGTGTAATTCATATAATACCGCCTTCGTTTAAGTTTTAATATTTTAATGGAAAATATACTTTTAGTTATCATTCATTGTCCTTTGTCTCGATTTTAATAAACTTGCCCTGTAATTATTAAAAACATTATTTTCATTACACTTGAGATGCTGGGAATTTGCCAACAGCATACTTGTGACGTCACGACTGGCCGTGTCATGATTGGTTAAAAGTTACGAGGCAACCGTATTATTCTACAAACCGTGTACGGAACCGCTGCTGGGACGATTGCCAGCACCCAGCACCGACACCGGTTCCGTATCCATCCTTCATGGCGCATTCGCTTCGCGCATTCCGAATTTGTTTCCATTCAGCATCTAGCTTCTAGCCATCCACTTTGATTCCGTATCCAAATATTCCGAATCCGTATTCACACAGACTGATTCCGGAATATACGGATCCTTTCAATATTCGGATTCAACGGAAATTTGGATACGTATCCAGACATCACTATAATGTATCACTATGGTTATAGTGCTTGCGAATCGGTCGTCAGATGACGTTAGAAGTCGTTCAAACGCTTTGATATTTCATGCGACTTTGTGCGAACGTAAAATTTGTATTGAAAATTGATATCATTAGTTTTCGACATATTCACTTTTTCCCGACAGTAATAAAACTTTTGATAGCGGACTTTCTACATACTTACTGATAATATTGTTCAAAATTATTATTGTTGATATCCATGTTAATATGTAAATTACGATACAGTCTAGGTGCGAACACAGAACAAAGTACGCATTGACTATAACCACCGTTGTCTGACGAACAGTTCTGACGTGTACGTCCGACTAGTTGGTCGTCAGAAAACGCATTCACTTATAAATAAGTAAAAAATGAAAATAGCTGTTTTCTCTCGATTATTTTTAAATATACATAAATTTAAAAAATGTGTGACGTCACATCAGGAGGGGGGGTTATAAAAATGTGACAACCTGTGACAAGGACGGGGGGAGGGGTCAAAAGTCCTAAAATTCGCGTGACGTACTTTATGGATGGCCCCATAGGCGAAAATTTTCAGGATTTCAAGGTCAACTGCCTTATAATTTAAAGAAAATCAAAGAAAAAGAAGCACCCTAAGCTATTGATTTGTTTTCACTTTCGAGTGTCTACCTTGAGACCTACAACTCCTATTTACAATATTCACAAAAACTCTTCTCAGTCAATTAATCAATTCATCTATTCATCAAATTTTTTTTTCTTTCACAAAATAGGTACCTACCTACCTACTTAACGAATTTGTTAACAGCTGGTGAGAGCAAATAAAAAGTTATTATATAATTTTGAAGATTAGCGGGATTCTACGATCTTTAACGTTAGCAAAATGATCTATAATATCCTCATAAAATTTTTTGTCTTTCGCCAAAAGTTTCACCAATTCCTTTTCAATAGACAACAAACTAATATTTTTCAAACGATCCTGACTCATTGAAATTCGTAAATAAGTTTCAATTCTCTTAAGAGTGGAAAACGAGCGCTCTACGGAAGCCGATGTTACCGGGATAGAAACAATTAGACATAAGAGTTTATAATATGTTGATTCTTAACATATGTTTATACATAATTGACTGATAAATGTTTTTCTATTTTGTTCTTCTATTTAATAGATTCTTGTTTTGTTCAACGATTGAAAGTGAGTTTTGTTTAATTAGTTATCATTGTTAAATTTTATTTTCAATTTTTTATAGGTATGTGCTTTGTCGACAAAATTTTGTAATTTTATAGGACAATAAAGCTGTTTCTCTCTCTCTCTCTCTAAACTTGGGGTAAATCTTGATTCAAATCATTATCAAAAAGGTATTTAATAGTCCTCACATGATTTTCATTTTGCCCCAAAATTTCATTGTCATTATAAACAACACACAGTTCACTTTTTATGGCCACCTTATCAAAAAAAGTGTATTTTTGACATAAATTTTCCAAAAAGTTATCTGAAAAATTAGCCGAAAATCCGGTAAACAAATTTTTATTGAGTAAGTCGAAGAAATGCAGTTCTTTCAAATCAGAGAACCTCATTTCTATTTGACCCCTAATAGTATCCAAAATTTCATAAAATATTTGCTTATAGTGAAGCTCCATATCTGCGTAACTGAATTTCTTTCGTTTTGGGCTAAATTGGGTCGTATCATCAGTAGTTTGAAATACAGAAAATAGTTTTTTAAAATAAACTTCTGCACGAAATTCTGAAATTTTTTCCAAAAGAAACTTGAGCCGATTTCGTGAGTAAATTACATCTGAAAACTTGTGCTGTAAGATTTGAAAAACTATTTCTGTTTGTTCAAAAATTAATTTAAAGATGTTTAAAAAATATATAAATTCCTTATCTTGTAAGTAAGATATTAATCCGCATGAGGCATTTAAAGTTACTTTATCGGTGAAAAATTCCTCTTTCAACTATAGAATTAAATCTTCAAATCCTAAGCGGCCCCAAACAGAGACATTTTCCCTAGTAAAAAGTAAACACTGCCAGCAAAATAATTTATTTTTTACCTGTGATCCGGTTAGGCAAGGATGTCTCTCATAATTTCTTGTATTAAAACCGCGGTTTTGTTGTCTGTTACGCTGCACCAAATTGTTTAATTCAGGGCTAGGTCGCAATGTTTTTATCAAAACTTTATCCTCATAACTTAGTGCACTAAAGTTATGGGATAACAAATATTCCACTAAGTCACCATTGAAATTTTTGAAATTAACTTCAGTAACCAAACTCAGCAATATAAGTAAACAAGCTATTTTCGGCCATTAGTCACTACGATCACACTACGATTAAATTAATGCTTTCCCACGAATTCATTCGATTTTACCCGAAATTCTATAGTTGTGATTGGTCGACATTGTATGAGACTCAGGCACCATCGGTGTTGTCATTTACATGTGTTTTGCTTTTCTATTGCAATGAAGTTTTCATTGGCAGTATTCGCACCGTTGTTTGCTTTTCTGTGGCAGGCATAATGAACGTTGAGAATATACCTTTTTAAGCCTCCGCAGCGTTGCCACAAATCTTGAAATGAATGAAATGCAGTAAATGTAAATACCATTATATAATGTAGGTTGAAAGGAAGGTAGGTGCATAAAATAATATGATTTTGATTAATATGAATATGCTGAATGCTGCAATATAATATATTAGTGATACACGGAATATTATTGAGGAGGAGGCTTAGCCTCCTTAGCCGCCTTTGAATAGCCGCCCCTGATAAAAAGATATGTTTTCTTAAAATAATCATTTCGGAGAGTACTTTATATACAATAATAATTTTTGGATAATAGAATGAATTTATTATTTACTAGCATTTTCCAACAATTGAAAAATATATGTAAATTTATATTATGCTGTTATCACCCAAAAAGCCTTTCTTCTTTATTCCTGAACAGACAATATAACAAATTAATTCATCAGTAATCATGGCTGATTAGTTTTAGAATAATTTCGCTCACATCGTCACATCTGTTTGATATAGGTACTAAGGTATGTGTTTTACCAGAATAATTTTTCCAAAAGTTAAATATTTCGCTGAACTCTAATAAAACATTGCCTACAGATGTTAAACATAAAAATGAAATGAATTTCTAAGTGTATATTAAAGATCTATGTTACTCCTGTTTCTCCAACTTATTTAAAATAATTTGTGGAGATGCAGTATGTAGCCATATCAAGAGAGTTAAATGGAAAGACGTGGTATTTAAGAACCCAGTTCTTGGTTCTGACTATCAACTAGGGATGTGACCTCGATTCGGAAAAATCGATTAGTCAATAATCGATTTTTTTTATTTAGAGATAAATCGATTTGTGAAAAATCGATTTAAAAGAAAAATAATCGATTTTTCTTTATACTTCGACTTTCTATACGAAAAATGCCTATTCGATGTATTAGTGGAAGTATATTATGAATATTTAATTTAAATTTAATTAAAGTGATAATTATTCAAGCTACTAAGTATCAAAAAATAGCCAAATGGACCATTTTCAGATTTTCTTACTTTCGCCAGAAACTTTTAGTAGGAGTTTTACTAGAGGAAGATATTTTTATGGTTAACGACAATTATTTTGACACTTCAAAAATGAAAATAAAAACCATAGATATATACTATATATATATAGTACATATATATTAAGATTTCTATGATAAAAACAAAAAAGATCACACCTTATTATATATTACTACGTACAGATGGCGCTGATTTTTTTATCGACTTGTTCAGTTATCCATTTTTTCATCCATCGCACAGATAGCACCCTTTACAAAAAATTTATTAAAAATCGATGTTTACCATTAGTAAAATCGATTATAAAAAATCGACAATGAAAAAAAAATAATCGATTAAAATAAAAATCGATTATTTATTCACATCCCTACTATCAACCGGAAGGCTTCTACCCCAATCACCAGGTGGCCCCCTAAGCACGATCAATTTACAGTGACTCTAAAAAAGCCACTGTAGATCAATTCTTCCTTCGTTTACCACCCTATCCCTAAACAGTAAGCACGATCAATTTTTCCTTCGTTTAATTTCTACGTGGCTTATCACGCATATATTTTCATACTTAACCTGCCACCTCTTTCACTCTCACGTGTGCGCTTGATAAGATAACTGCAGGAACAACCAAAGGTCAGATTATTGACTAGGTATTTATCTGACAGAAACTATACGAACTAAACTTCAATCCAATCACAAATATAGTTCTATATACGATTCTCTTCTCTGGCGAAACGTAGCTCTTGGTCTGCTGTACAGATGGCGCCAGCAGGTCAAATTTAATAAAATACAAATGAAAAGAGGAAGAACACATATTGCTACTTCTATTGTTCAACTGTGTGTTGTTCCCTTTTTTTGTAGTTGTAGTTGTAGTTTTCAGAGACGCACTTAATAGTAAAACGTATAGCATACTTTTTTCCATTGTATAAATAAATATATATTTCCTTCTAACACAAAAGAAAATAAAAAGATGTCTTCAAGATTCCAATACTTGAAATAATCTATAATCAACATAATCAATAAGTATGTTGTCACACTCAATATTAATCCTAAATTGTAAACTGATTAAATCAAATTTTTCTTGACATCTTGAAGTCCATAATTGCTAGTTTCACGCAAATATATCTTGAATTGATAAACTGAACGTATCATCTGATGATAATCCTTGATTAGAACTGAGTATTTAGTTAAAGGTTATATTACTCAATTATAAACATGTTTAGGCCCTTACACACAGGCGTCGATGTCGTAATACATCAACGTGCATCCAAGAATGTGCAACCAATTGCGGGCTACACACGGACGTCGATGAATTTATACATCGACGTGCATCCAAAAACCTGATTCCATACACACGTACGTACAAAACTACAGTTTTGTCTTGATACATCAACGTACATCCAATGTACAATCAATATAACTTTAAAGGCCCCTACACACGGACGTTGATTACCCACGTTTTTGAATGCACACTCCGGATGAACGCCGCGTTGATGTTTTCTGAATCGCTTGAATTTTTGAATGCGCATTCAAATGAACACGTGCATCTCTCAACGTGTGGAGGCGATTCACCGATGTTTGTGCATTCTTAAAGCAGTGGTTGCGGTTAATCTTTATTTTTATTTCTATTTTACTTCTCAAGAGCATAAGTACACACCACTGTCACAAGGGCTAAAGATTCTTCTTCGAACAAAACTATGGTTTTGTTCGAACGTGTGTACGCAATCCGCTTGCACGTTCTTGGTTGCGCGTATTTGGATGTATTAACACATCAACTTCCGTGTGTAGCCCGCTTTAAATCGCATCCACACGTTCACACCTGCACGTGATCGTAGGGATGCGCATCCCAAAATTCAAGCGATTCAGAAAACATCAACGCGGCGGCGTTCATCCGGAGTGTGCATTCAAAAACGTGGGTATTTTTGCATCCACATTAACGATATTGGTTGCATATTCTTGGATGCACGTTGATTACATCAACGTCCGTGTGTAGGGGCATAATATGTGGATGCAAAAAACTCACGTTTTTGAATGCACAACTCGGATGAATGCCGCGTTGGTGTTTTCAGGAATCGCTTGAATTTTTCGATGCGCATTCCAACTAGTGGATGCAAATTACCGTGGAGTGTGCGTTTTCAAAGCAGTAGCAGCGGTTAAGATTATGAAATAATTTGTTACTGCAGTAGGTATTTAAAATAATAAGTTAAATATTTCATGATTTTGTATATTTACTAAAAATGTTTGCAGATAGTTTCATCATTTTCAGCCATAAGTCGAGTTTTTTGGAGTATCTGGATAGATAGACATAAGTGGTATTGAGTTCTTATCGTTTCTCAAGTATGAGCTATGAAATTGTATTAATATCTTAATGTAATTTTTTTTTTCTCTCTATCATTTTATTTTTTATTTTATTTTTATTTTTTATTTTTTTAAGTTAATTTTTAGTTATTGTAATACTAATATCTATGAAGCCGCTTCTGTTAATTTTTATTTAGCTATTTAAGAATGTTTCCTGTAACTGGGTTTTCGTTTTACCTGTAGGAAATGAAGACCCTATTATTATTATTATTATTATTATTATTATTATCATTATGTCTGACTGCAGAACTATTCCCCAGAATTTCTATGGGAATTCGTGGAGTTGTACAGGGACCTACCCTGCTTGTGGCAGACAAAAACAAAGCACTATTTAGACCGACGTTATTGGTTGCATGCTTTCGGATGCACGTCGATGTATAAAGATATCGATGTATAAAGACATCGACGTCCGTGTGTATCCCGCCTTTAACTACAAAATGTCAGCTGTGGTGCAAGGTGCAAGTTTTAGGTTAACATAGATATACCACTTATACCTAAGCCAAATAGTCTAGTGCTTTTTTGTTCAACTTTTTTCAGCAGTCTCGAGAAAATATGAGCAAGGTGTCATTCGATTCGAAATAAAATGTAGATATTTTTCGAAAAAAATAAAGTTCCGCTCGCAAAAATTGTTAAAGTTATAAACAATATACTGAAAGAAAAACGAGGGGTTTGTTTTTTTGCATATATCTCAAAAACCAATTGAGATTTTTGATATCCAAAAACAGATTAAAAAAAAAGAGGAAATTTTCTGAAAGAAGTTTCAACTGCCGGAACTGTAGGATCAATAATTATAATTTTCTCAGAGGGGTAAAAATACGGCCGAAAACGGCTAATCTGGCTTGCGCAAAATACGCCCTTATAGGACACTTTAACAATAAACATTATTTGACCATATTAAATACGAAAATTGAAAAATGAAAAACTTCGGGCACTAACTGGATAGTTGAACGAACAATAATTCGGTGGCAAAAATTCTTATCATGATTTTTCAATTAGTTATACAATAGTTAATTGATAATTTTTTGCTGCTTGAACAAGAACATTGTGAGTGTGATAACTGTTGAATTGTAAATCTGAGATTTTTTTTCTTTCTTGGAGCTAGTTTTGAAAGGCTTCTGAATAGATCCCCGTTGAAAAATTTGAAAAATTTAATTTTTTAGTGTTTTATTAATAATTTACGTAGTTGCAAAATAAAAAAAATTAATTAATCATAAAATTTTTTTAAACTCTCCTATGAATAACGCATTCGTTTATAACAATTTTTTATATAATAGATGAAAATTGAAAAAAACGTTTTTCATACTGCTTCCGGATTATAAAAACCGGTTCTTTGAAATTATATAAAAAACTTAATAAAAAACTGACAAATTAAACTTTTCGATTTTTTTCAACGGGGATCTATTCTGAAGCCTTTCAAAAATAGCTCCAAGAAAGGAAAAAAATCTGAGATCTACAGTTGAATAGTTATAAAACTTACAATTTTCATGTTCAAGTCCTAAAAAATTAATAATTAACAAATTGAAAAATCGTGATAAAAACCTTTTGTTTTTTTATCATACAGTGATCGCCTTAATTTTTTCGTACATAAATTTCTGTATTTAATATGGTTAAATAATGTTTATTGTTAAATTGTTCAAAATGGGCTTGACTTGCGAAAGCCATATTACCCGTTTTCGATCGTATTTTTACCCTCCTGAGAAAATTATAAATATTGATCCTACAGTTTCGGGAGTCAAGACTGTATTGTAGGAAATTTCCTTCTCTTTCCGAGTATTTTTTTAGATATCAAAATTCTCAATTAGTTTTTGAGTTATTCGTAGAAAACTAAACTTCTCTTTTTATCTTTCAGTAAATTGTTTATATAACTTTTACAATTTTCGCGAGTGGAACTGTATTTTTTTCAGAAAACATCTTCATTCTATTCCGAATCGAATGACACCTTGTTCATATTTCCGCAACTGTTGAAAAAAGTTGAACAAAAAAGCACTTGTTAACTAGACTAAAAAGGAAAAGGCTATTTACACGACCATTTCAGTTCTGATTTCCTTCCCCGCTTCAGTCGAACTGACAGTTAATTCGTTTTTGTTTATTTATTTTTATACCATCCGTTCTGTTGTCAGTTCTAGTCCATAATTTGATATTATTTGATAAGGCCGATTCTTGGTGAAGATTTATATATCATAAACATATTGAAACAAAGAGAAAATAACAATTAATATTTTTTAAAATTTTTTTTTCCACGCTACATAATGGCATCTCTAACGGCTCCCATCAAACAAGATGTGCTGCTACGTGGTATGTGAGATCGTTTTCAATGCAGAACGAACCCACTATGCAAATAATTGTTACAGTCACGTTAATTTAACATCACATTGTGCTAATGTTCTTCCCATTTTTCCTCGTTTTCATCACATGCACATATTCACAACCGCTCATGCCCAGCTTAGGGCTCTTAACTTTTGTGATGTTACAACTGAACTTCTCAGCGATGTTAGAGCGCTGCCTTTTTACATTACTGTGATGTTACTAGAACTTCCTCAAAAGGAAGTCTTTATAATGAACTAAAAGCAACATTTCTGTTACATTCAGAAATGCCTTTTAACATCTAGTACATGTTGATGCAATGTCTATGAAACAACATCTTACCAATGAACTGAATGCAACATTTCAAAAACGATACAGTATATTCTTTTAGATGTTGTATGGATATTACTTTAACCTCTAAATAATATACCTCAAACATTCTAGATTATATCCTATAGATGTTTCAGCAAATACACGGTGAATAACTAAAAACGCCGGCCATATCTCAAAAAAGAATCACGATTCAACTTAAAAAAAAAACCTCAAGGAAAATGAACCTGAAAAATATTTTCGTGTTACTAAAATATCCGCTAGGGAATGGAAAGAACACTTAAAAACATATAATAAGGTGATTATCACCAAGAAAGAAAAACTAAAGGTATCCTAAATATACAATCATAAAGATTTCAAAAGTTGCATTTTTAGGTCACCTTTTGGTATATGTCTTTTTTGGAGATAATCACAGTATTATGATTTTGAATGCTCATTCCACACCTAGTGGATATTTTAGAAACTCATAAATATTTTCTAGCGATTTTTCTTTCCAAAAGGTAATGTTTTTTATTTGTATCAATATTCTTTTCTGAGATGTGGCCTACAGCCGTTCTTAGTTGTTCACCCTGTACATTTAAAATAAAAAAGCAATAGAAGATTTAAATAGTATATTAACTATTAATAAATAGAACACTGAAAATAAAAATAAAACAAATCCAGCCTTAAAATAAATATCTTGTCCAGAAAAAGAAATCCAACCTAAAAACAAATATCCTGTCCGGGAATCCAACCTAAAAAAATATAATAGTGTAGGAATATTACATAACAAGTGTGGAAAGTGATATATGACACATCTTAACAAAAATTGAATTTGTGTGCAACTGTATATATCAAAACTATCAAAACTTTACGAAACGTTACGGTATATCAACGGTAATCCCTCCACCCGGAATTTCAATGTTGAATAGCCGATTGAAGTATTAAAATGAGTATATTTAAGTTTTAATAATTATGATTTTGGAATAAGTACTTACCGATAACTGTTGTTCGTCCATTATAACAAGAAAATGCTTTTACTGAAATAAAACCGCGAAACTGAAAACGACGCTGCCACCACTTATAGTATAACCTACTTGCACGCCACGATCCGCCATATATCATGCTTGTCATTGTTTTTTTCGTCTTCTGTTCTCTTCTTTTTTATAATTTTATGAATACATCATTCAAACAGCTCACCCAGTCGCAGGAAGTTACTAAAGAGTAGTTCGAAAGTTGTAAAAGTAACTACAAAATGTGATCATCTCAGAAACATGTTAATTTGTAATATTGCAGTAATGTTCTGTATGTAACATTAGTGAGACCTATACAAATTAACATCGTATGGATGTTTCCTCAAAGAAGTTGTTGAAAAGAAGTTCATAGGATGTGTATATCACTGCGAATTCAAGTAGTATTGTGTACAGCTAAAATATGTTTTAATTACATAACATGGATGTTAATGAACTTGGTTATAAAATTTAAACATTTAGGAGATATCTTTTTAACGTTTTAAATAAACATCACGAAAAGTCTCTAAAAAGAACATCACAAAATAGACTTATGATGTTTCTTGTTCAGTGGGAAACATTCAAAATTTGAGTAAATTTCTCCAACCGTTGGCATTTTTACTTAGTTATTTTTTGTTTTCATTTATATACTTCTCCCGGTATATATTGGCATCTCCAGCAGCTTCCATCAAACGAAATCAGCTCAAATTGGGCATCTGGAGCTATTCTCGAGGCAGAACGAAACTATCAAAATTTTGTTTTCCATCCTTTGCCATTTTTACGTTGACATTTCTTGTTCTTTTGTGGTTTTTCAAATTTTTCTGTTCATAAGAGGGTTGGAATTTAGTACGTGGATTAATTCCATGTTGAAATTGAATTCTTTGTGAGTTTCAACTATTTTTTCAACCGCGCTGCACTTTGCGGAGACAGTTCTGTTCGAATAGCATATCCATCTGCTTCGTTAACAGTAGAGGAAAGTCGCCTATTAAGGGGATGTTTTTTTTGGCTCTATTAAACAAGATGAAATATAAGTTTGAAAATTGAAAAAAAATAGCAGTAATATTGCATTTTACTTGGGGATGATAATATTAGCAAAAAAGTTTTTTTTTTCAAATGAAGTAAATATAGGGATTTGTTGAAAAAATGCGTCTTCCCAAATGGTAGCCTAATTTAGGGAAGTTGTATATTTACTATAAAAAAACTTTCTACATTGCTTTATAATGTATTTATCAATAAGATATAAATATTTCAGTTCACCCTAGACGGTAATTGTTGATAATCAAATTAACATTTCGAACAATTACCGTCTAGGGTAGTTTGTTGATATCTCGATGCTTCGTGAACTCTTATAACCAGCTCCGCTAGGAGGTTTGTTTGATTAGTTTCAAATAAATGTCCTAGTTCACTTAATTTTATAACCACGGGCGTGTTTTCCGTTTAACACGAATAATTCTTACTTATATATATATATATATATATATATATATATATATATATATATATATATATTTATATATATATTTATAATATATATATATATATATATTTATTTGAACCTAAATGTTGCCAAGTGTAATGTTGTGACATATACCAGGAGAAAAAATATTATTCACTTCGATTATAATGTTGATAATAGCATTTTGGCTAGGATATCTGAGATTCGTGATCTTGGTATTTTGTTTGATCAACGTTTCACGTTTGTCCCTCATATAAATGCTACGCTCTCGGCTGCACTTAAAACCTATGGTTTCATTGTGCGCAATGCCAATCACTTTCAGGATACGGGAACTCTATTGCAATTGTTCAATTCTTTAGTGAAGAGCAGATTAAATTTAGGTTGTATGATTTGGCATCCTATGTACAATGTTCACAGGCATCATTTGGAGTCAGTGCAACGGAGGTTCCTTAAGTATCTGGTGTGGAGGGAGGATGGTGTTTACCCTTCAAGAGGTTTTGATCAGGATAACTTATTGAACAGGTTTGGGGAAAAATCGCTTGAAGTCACCAGAAAACTACTCTCTTTGAAATTCTTATACCTATTACACGGCTGTATTGACTGCTCCCCTCTTCTGGCTATGGTGGAATTTCTGGTGCCTAGGCGGTGCTCAAGATGTAATGAACTTGTTTTCTTGGCCACTCCAAGAACCAATTCTCTTGTAAAGTTTTGTTTTGATAAGTTTTCAGCCACAAGTCGAGGTTTTTTGGAATATATGGATAGATAGACATAAGTGGTATTGAGTTCTTATCATTTCTCAAGTATGAGCTATGAAATTGTATTAATATCTTGATGTAATTTTTTGATCTTCTTTTTTCTCTATGTCATTTTATTTTTTAAAGTTAATATTTAGTTATTGTAATACTAATATTTTTGAAGCCGCTGAATGTTTCCTGTAACTGGGTTTTCTTTTTACCTGTAGGAAATAAAGGCCTTATTATTGTTATTATTATTGTTATTATGATATATATATATATATATATATATATATATATATATATATATATATTATATATATATATATATATATATATATATATATATATATATTATATATATATATATATATATATATATATATTATATATATATATATATATATATATATATATATATATATATATATATATATATATATTATAAATATGTTAAATACAGGGGTTGATACACACAAATAACAATAACTATTTAAACCAATTCCGTTTATTGTTCCATACGTTAACAACTTCTTCATAAGTTCAAGCATACTCGATGACTTCCTCTTCTTGACTATTCTCTCGTGCGCAGTAGATCCCAACTGCTGCATTGGTAAGGCGCATGACTGCTTGTACCACTCGTCCGTCCTGACGTAACAAATGATGGGGAGCGTAAAGGGGGTGTATAGGGATACCGTTAACACGGCCATCCTGTGATAAGTGCGTCCTCGCATCTGTCCTCGCAAAGTACGAAACAGAATTTTCGTTATACCAAAATCAACCGATTTTTTTTTTGGACAAATTTGTATTGCCACTTTCGCATACTTCACGTCATATTTGAGTTTTTATAGAATTTTTCTATTTTATATAACAGAATATAACACAAATTATGTAATGTTATGGCACCTACTACTTTTAAAACATTCTGGTACTACCCTTCATTAAAACATACTGAAACTAATCTTTTTTAAAAAAATATATTGCCTTTTTGTAAAATACTCTGGTACTGACCTTTTCTTAAAGCATACTGGTACTAAACTTTTTTAAAATATATTGCTTTTTTTTGAGCATACTGGTACTAACCATTTTTTCAAACATTCTGCCTTGAAATCATTCACATAACTAATAAATTATTCAAAACGAATCAGGCAGCAGATCAATTCAATTCAACAAAAATCATAAAAGTGTAAACATACAAACATCACTGATCTTACTCTTTGTTTATGTTGTGGCACGCCACGACGGTAATTACTCATGAGCTGCTACCGTCATCCGTCGACCTTGTTTATGTAGCACATATCTATCGTTCGTTAGAAGAGCACGAACAGTGTGAGGCCCTTGATATTTGTCCCTTAATTTCCCCCCGCCGGAAAACAGAATCTTCTATAGCGACAAGGTCACCTACTGTAAACAGGTTGGCTCGAGGTGGTGTTGGGTCAAATTGCTGAGCTCGATGGTTTTCACTATTTCATATTTTGGTTCAGGCATCTGCGACATCCTTATTTGGTTCAATGAAGTTTAAGTTGGCAGTGTGTCACCCAAACAAAAACAGCTGTGTAGTCGCTAGTCTAGCATTTATTCCAAATTGAAGTACTTTATGGTGGTTATCCTGTCATCGCAGTTAAAAAGTATACGCATAACACTCTCAACTTGATTTATCTTAGCAGAAACGCTATTCATGTTCTTTAGAGTAAACATTTTTTTCGATGGCAAGCTCGTTATTATGTAGTTCAATCCCATCGCTTTTTTCTCGATTCGAAGGCAAAGTCATCTAATCACATCCCATCATAACATCGATATCGCTTGGCATAACAATATCGAGAAAAACCATAAAGTATATTTCTAGGGTCAGGGTTGACATTACAGCTATTAAATCACAACTTCCAATAGTGTAAACAACTTGAGTTCCGAGGCCCGAAAATGCATGTACTTTTTTATTGGGTTTAATCTCACTCTTTAGTCTATGACAAACATGCTTAGAATTTCACTCCATGGTAAGTAATCATGGAATCTGCTGATGTCAAGTAATTTCTGGTTACCGAACTCGGTTAGTGACTCACAATTTCGACTTTTCAGCGTTCCTTTCTCGGAAAAAGCAACAATTAGGTCATCACAGAAAGCTTTTGTCATGGTCGAAGCTGGTTAGCTTAAATGATGTGAGCGCTAGTGTCGACATCAACGGCTGCGCAGTAATTCCATTTGTTTTGGATGTGCTAAGCGTTGGCGTATAACACGTAGACGTCGCCATCTTCGACTTATTTTAATAAGTAATTGTTGTTCAGGCTCAATACCAAGTAAACTAAGGTTTCTTGCCATTGAAATTTTGTTAGTTTTTGACTTACTGAACCGATATCTTTCTCATCAGCCACAATACTTTGCTCACACACTTCACTGTCATAACGAATATGAGTTTCATCTTCCATTTTAACTATATAATATTAATGTTTATTCATGATCTTTTATTTTATCTCGTGCGCAGTAGATCCCAACTGCTGCATTGGTAAGGCGCATGACTGCTTGTATCACTCGTCCGTCCTGACGTAACAAATGATGGGGAGCGTAAAGGAAGTGTATAGGGATATCGTAAATATATATGTATATATATATATATATATATATATATATATATATATATATATATATATATATAATTTTTTTAGTGTTTTTTGAGAATTTTTTTTTATTTATCGACTAAATGTAACTTTTAACCGTAACTTCGGTGACAATAATTTTTTTTTCTCTCCATTGTAGTCCTTGAAAAAAGCTTTGTAGAGCCGAAACGTTGGAATAAAGGAATAAATTATTGAATAGCAAATACAAATAAATCTCCATTTAAGCTATGAAAATTTTTAAAATTAATACATATATATATATATATACATATATATATATATATATATATATATATATATATATATATATATATATATATATATATATATATATATATATATATATATATATATAATTATTTATTTGAATTGTTGTTGCCTGTGATCTATTTTTAATCTCTTGATAATTATTAGCAATAACAGGCTGGTTGAATCTCAAAAAACTCGATTTTATTAAAAAGTTGACGTTTCACTACGATATTCGAAAAAATTGAAATTTCTCTGACATCTACTGATTCGAAAAAATTTTTAATAGAACAGACGACTTGTCTTGTTAAAATTTTTTTCGGATGTGGTTGTTCTTTGTTATTTATTATGTGCTATTCAGTCTAATATCAACATTCAAAATTGTTATCATTAGAAGGTAAGGGAAACTACAGAAACCTTTACCCACGTAATGTTCGAAAAAAATAATAATAGGTTACTATTTATCTAACAACAAAGAAATTAGTACCACAAATGTTGTGATTGTCTTCCATAATAGAGGATTTTGTTTGTTATACTATTTTCATCTCCAAATTTTCATTCCAATGCTTAGCTACGCCGTTCTGATGAGGACCAAAGAGTCCGAAACACGTGTCAACGGCTGCTTCCATATAAGCGTTCTATACCGATTATTCTGCTCTACTTTTTTAATATTTTCCCGTACTAATTTCTTTGTTGTTAGATAAATAGTAACCTATTATTATTTTTTTCGAACATTACGTGGGTAAAGGTTTCTGTAGTTTCCCTTACCTTCTAATGATAACAATTTTGAATGTTGATATTAGACTGAATAGCACATAATAAATAACAAAGAACAACCACATCCGAAAAAAATTTTAACAAGAGAAGTCGTCTGTTCTATTAAAAATTTTTTCGAATCAGTAGATGTCAGA
>JARQZK010003674.1:390000-445000 GCA_030704885.1 Cynegetis impunctata
TCGTAAAAAAATTTTTGAAATAAAGATAAATAGTACCCTCTTCTTTGACTTTTCAAAATCAAAATAATTTGAATTTGAGATTCACCAAGCCTGTTATTGCTAATAGTTATCAAAAAGTTAAAAATCAAAAAGTTATATATATATATATATATATATATATATATATATATATATATATATATATATATATATATATATATATATATATATATATATGTGTGAATTTATTAATTTACAAATTATTTTCAAGCATTTATTGGCTAGTAATGTCTCTTCCGTAACAGCATTAGATTTAGTAGGATATTTTAGGTCGGAAATAGTATCTCGCGTACGTTTTCCGAGTAACTACAGCTTATAACATAGAGAAAAAGTCGAGAAAGATTGAGAAATTATTTCTTCAAAACATTTTTCATTCAACTAGATACTTTCAAACAGTCTAACTTTCACTGGCATTTTCAATCTAAGTGTGTTTCTTATGGAAAAACAATTTCACAGACATAAGAAAGACACAAATTTTCATTAATTTTTTCAAATCTGTTTAATTTGATTTATTTTAAAAAAAAATTAATATGTACAAATAAGTATTTTCAATAGAAATGTAGAATGCCAGATAAAAATAAATCGTTTGAATTAGAAAAAACAAATTGAACCAAGATTTCATTAAAATTTTGAAATCATTTAGGTACACGTTTTCGAACAGCTCAACTTCTCTGGCATTTTTATATTGTATTTTTACACGTATTTCTAATTCAAATGCAGAATGCCACTTTTTTATTAATTTATAAATTTTCGAACTGGCCAATTTGTCTGGCGTTGCAAAAATGAATATTTTGTAGTGAGCAAACACAACGGTTCTCTTCTTTTGTACATTAAGATCACTGAAAAATGTAAAAAATTTTCACATAATTTTGAATACAGAAACTCGACTCCAAACATTGTAAACCGTCTGGCAATTTTTTGTAATAATTTTCATGACATAAATTGTCAGAAAAAAATTTGAACTGTGAACTGTGAACCACCCTTTCATCTATTTTTGTGTCAACTGCCAGACACTTTGAGATGAGTGAAAAACTAATTTATTTATGCAAAAGAAAAATTAATTTTTTATTTTTATTAACTAAATTACCTTTTTCATACCTCAAAATGCCACACTTTAATCGATGACTCCATATCCATGTGCTCTAGCTCACGGTCTGATACGTAAATTGCCTCGAAAATACCTTTTTGGGATGAATAAACTTCCTGGCCTATATCGAAATGACAATTTAAAACTATCAATTATTGAATAGATAAACTTAAAGTAGTATAACTAGTTTTATCCCTCAGAAGTAAAGCAGTAGAGCTTCTATAAAAAATATCTCTAAAGGTACAGAAAGACTATGTGACATTAATGGAAGCAATAGAGTTGAAATATGAGGACATCCATAAATAGATGTTGTGCCATGTTCTATTAGAAGGTAGACGCCAAGGTATGAATGAATCTCTCTAGGAATTTCACATCTCAAAATTTTGAAATCTCGAACAGAAAATTATGTCTTCGTTAGAACACTAGAATTTGAAACAACGAAACTAACATCTTTCAATGAGGAACACGCCAAAAAGCTTGACATGAAAGTCGAAGGAAATAGAAATTATGGATCAGATTTATAAGATCGGTTACAGAAAATTATTTCTTCATTTGGAAATAAACGAGTATCCTTTAAAGGTGAATGTTCCTAGAGAGGGAAATATGGGCCAACATAAAGAGAATGTCGCTCCAGGCCTACAAGAGAGATAGAGAACAGAAAATGAGGAAATTCTTCTTCACCAGCACCTATAAAGAAGTAGGAAAAGTACCTCTAGCCAGAGTTAGGAAACAAACTCTGACTATGGACGAAAACCCCTCAGGTTCATTGAAAGCATATCAGGTGGAAATTTATCAGTCAATGGGAAAATCTCAGGTTGCTCAGTCATATTTGTTGACACTGGAGTTGAAGTATCATTGGTTAAGCCTGAGATATTACCAAAATCCAGAATTATACTAATAGAGAACTATGTAACTATATAACAGCAACTAGTGAGAGAAGGTATATTCGTAGAGATTTGGCTGAAAATAGGACAAAGATTGCAAATACACACACAAGGTTCTTATAGTAGACATAACTTATTATTTTATTCTGGATATGGATCTTGTGTAGAAGTATGGATTAGTTTATGAGAAGAATACTGTAATTATGAAGAAGTTATTCTAAATGTAACTCCAATAAAAATCAAGTTCCAAAACAATTCAAGCATATAAAGTACCTGCTAGCTCGGAGCATATTATGTATGTAAGGCCAGACAACGATCTTGGGTGGTGTGTTGGACTAATGGAACCAAAATTAGACTATGCATTTTTCAGGGCTTTATCTCTAACAAAACCAAAAATTACCTACCGTAACAAATCAGAAAGAAACTATTGTGTAACCCTAAAGGAATTTTAAGCTCTGACGAAATCTGTAGAGCATTTTTACAAGCACCATTTCGGTAGGAGATTTTTGGTTCGTACTTATCATGCAGCTATCTGCACATGACGATTTCTGAAGGTCAATTTGTAAGATAGATTGGAAAACAGTATTGTTTTAACGCGACGAGACAAGATCCAAAATAATGCTGATGCATTGTCCAGATGGCCATGTAAAGAAGGATGTCATCACTGCAAGAAAATTGAAGAAAGGAAGGCCTTACTGACTTGAGGAGAACCATCATCGATTTGAAACAGGGATGGGTGACAGAAAAATAAATATTGATAGATGCTTATGAAGTAGGTCCCTCCATACCGTAGATGAAGCTGCACGTATTGTTTATTGAAATAATTGTTTCCTTCAATTTCTGTGTTCATTTTGAATTATGTTGTCTTCATTATGAATGAATGATTCACATCCGGAATATTATTCGTGCATAATTTTATTTGAAGTTGACAGTAAGGAAATGAATAAACTTGTTTACGCCGAAAAAATGACGCCGTTTGTTTCATTCTACATCATATATCATATTGGTGCAATTAATGGCTCAGTAATTTCTGTTTTTATTTTTCAGTGTGTCATTTTATCATTTGGTTTAGCATCTGGTGATTTTGTCCAAAGTGCAAAAGACTGTTTCACAAAATTATCAACGCATTCGTAAGTACAACTATTAGTTTTATTTTTCAAAGAATTTTTATTGACAGGGTCAAAAAAATTTTATTGAACTGTAATCATTCAATTGAAATTATAAAAAATATTTCAAATGAATATCCAAAAGCTTTCTATATAGAAATTCTTTTTCATTAATTTTTATGGATATAGAATTTTATTGATTTACTTTGAAATTTATGTATATACAAGTGACTAGTGAACAGGTGAGGCCTGAATGATTATGGAAGAGAGGAGGTTTTCAGAGGATTAATACTGGCCTAGCATTCGCCTTTGTGAGTTTGTAAGCAATGACTTAATTATGTCATGAGGAAGCCTCTGAGAAAAACTATGATCGAGTTATTAGCTCGATCATTTTCGGGTATCATCTTGGCCTCTTTGTACGTCAGGAGTTCCGTTGTGCTACTCCGGTGTTATATGTCCATATTAATAGGCATTTTGCTCATTCAAGGATTTTGTTAATATCAGATGTTACTAGGTTTTTTTTCCGTATTCTCAGGTAGAATTTGGTTACAAGCTCCATTATTTCATCTTTATGCCTTACTTTGATAATAAAGTTTGAACTTTGAAATAAAACACACTTGGCTTAAGTTTCACTATATAAAAATATTTAGATACTGTATTAAAAAATAAATAAGCGTATGGCATTACTGACGGGGAGCCAACACATTATGTGCGGTATTCCGGCGCCGATTGCCTCTTTAACCCTGTATTAGGTAGTTAGTAATGAGGCGTACTAACCCAGAGGGACCGACGGCTTAACGTGTCCTCCGAAACACGGTAGCGGTGGTATAGAAAATTTGTTGGTTTGTCGTGGGAGTCGAACCCACGTCCTCTCGATTGCTAGTCGAGAGCGATGCCACCTGAGCCATCACCGCTACAGATACTGTATTTAGCAGTAAAGAATAGTCGACATGTTTCGAGTTATGAACTCATTATCAAGACTGACTACAGGAGAGTATTGCATCTTGTTTTATAAAGAAGACAATAGCAAAGGTGACTCCTGAAAATCAATTTATTCGTTTACAAGGGGTAATTTACTGTTATGGGCGGAACTTATTTCGAGAATTTCAAGAAGGTCAAGGCGATTTCCTTTGTTACCTAAATGCAACAATTGAAATTCTCGAAATAAGTTCCGCCCATAATAGTAAATTACCCCTTGTAATTGAACAAATTGATTTTTACCTTTGCTATTGACTGTTTTATAAAATAAGATTTAAGATGTAATCCTGTAGTCAGTCTTCATAATAAGTTCATAACTCGTCCTTAACTGCTCAATATAGTATCTAAATATTTTTATATAGTGAAACTTAAGCCAAGTGTGTTTTATTTTAAATTTTAAAGTTTATTCTTTATAATGTTTCACCAAGTGATGAGCGAGAATTCAATCTTCCTTACTTCAATGTTTTCGCTCGTTAGTGCAACTATTTCTTTCTTCCTTCTCATTAACTACTTATTAACGTTCTAGTAGATTTTATTGTTCTCAATTTAAGTTTCTTCGAGATTTTTATTGATGTAACACTCAATCTTTTTTGTGTCCTGCAAGGTTTTGTTTACCTAATTATTTGTGTGTTAGTATTCCCCTTAATTGTTGTTTGCTATTTAAGTAAATAAGATGTTCTGGATTGCACACCCTCTATTGCTCTGACAGCTTCTTTTTGGGTAATTAATACCTCTTGGATATGACTTTAGTTGCCCCATACTTCCAATCCATAGGTCATTCGAGTAAAGAACAATGTATAATATGTCTGAAGGGCTATCTGGTGACTCATGTAGTGATTATATGTTTTACTTGTCTTATGGCATATAAAAGACGATCTAATTGCTTTTTAAGTTGTGAACAGTGGTTTTTCCAGGTCAGCCTAGTTGCATAGTATCGAAGCTTATGCACAGGAATAAAGCGTCATTTGTGGGCACCGCAGTTGATGATGAGAAGGTCATTAGGTTTTAGGTTTTTCATTATTAAGGCATAATCTATTTGAGCCAACCAGCTGCTTGTCTGTTTGCGTCCTCTGCTATTTGGTGTAGACAGCTTTATTCTTATCTTTTATGGCTATATATATATATATATATATATATATATATATATATAATATTCGTTTCACCGATCTTATATACTGAAATAACTGATGAAATGATCATTTAGAAATAAAATCGATGAATAATTACTCTGAAACATAATTGATATACTAATCTGATGTTATTGCAACTCTCACTTATATGTTCAATTTTAATTTTGCAGATGCACGGACTTAGTTAAAAATATTGTAGATTATGCTAGATTGATTCTCGCTCAGTTCAGGAAAGTATTTACAACGATAGCAGCTGTGGTCAGGACAGTATTAGGTAATACTATTAAGAACAACTATTATACTTTCTACACTATGAGTTTATAAATGTATATATATATATATATATATATATATATATATATATATACATACTCAGGAATTTAATGTCTCATGAAACTATCTCCGTCCGAGGGTTGATTTGATTTATCATCAAAACATTTCAAATGAATTTTCCAACGTATTTATTATCTTTACAATACAAGCTGAGTCTGTTTAGCAAAAATTAATTTACATTTTCAATATAATTTCTGGACATGTCTTCCAATAGTATTTTGAAAAATTATTCATTCGATTTTGGCTATAAAGATTCAGTTGATTAGGATATGGTATAACACGAACAAAAAGTTTGAATTATATATGTGATATTTTATTTATTCTAATAGTATTAGCACTGTATTTCATGAGGATGACTTACCTAGGCGTTTTGCTTTGGAAAATTACTTTTATAATTAGGTATAATTAATTATTTATATATATATATATATATATATATATATATATATATAAATAAAATGCTGAAGAAAATTTTATAAAAAAATACCAACAACCAAATTTATTTGGGTGAAACATTCCTTTGAAATGAAGAAGGGACAAATGTAGGTACAAACACTATGTATGAAAATAAACATGTATCACAGAGGTAAGGCAAATTTTTTGTACATTCTTTCTGTAACGTCTATGCTTACCGCAAATATTCTTGAATAATCTTGATTAGACAGGAAGGAACGTTCGAGAAACATCTTTTATGTCTATGGTGACGCATCGATTGTTAACCGTAAAAGATTCCCGAACAATCAAGAACGGAAAGAGGCCTCGGTAGACCAGCGGTAAGGTGTATGGCTTGTAAACCGAGGTTGTGGGTTCGAGTCCCACCTTGCTCTTGGGTGTTGTGTATGTCCGGAATTTAGTGGTTCTATATATAAGATAAATTGTTGGGTACAATCCTTTACAAGTCCATTGGCCGTTCGTAACCAGCGTTAAACTGTAGGTCCCTTGAGATAAAAAAAAGAACGGAAAATCTGGGGCGTTCTAGAAAGATCGCGAAAGACGCATGGGATATATGAAAACGATCGGAGGGTCTAGTAGTAGGGGATCCCAAGCAAGGTCGACCTTCACTCATCTGCTTGCCGAATAAAAATAATTTTTCATCAAATAAAATATGTTTCTGAATACAAACCGACAGGGTTGCCGTAAAAAAAATGTTCATGGCTATAATTAAATTACAAAAAGTAATTTTCACCGACGTGCTTGCTAAACGAAATATATATTAAAATGAAGGTAATTTTATTGCAAATGCAGTAGTATAGGGTTGCCTGTAAAAATCCGTTCATGAATATGGGTTGCCAGGCTTTTAAATTAAACAATTTGAGCGAGCAAATAGTACAGGATTCTTGTAAAAATAATCGGGGTTAGATGGACTCAATTCCGAAGTTTTGAGGAATTATTTGGGGATGACAGAGGGTGTATTTGCTGAGCTTTTGAACTCGAGGACCCGGAGCTTTTGACGATGAGGCAAAAAAACCGCGATTTTTTTCAAGCCGTTACAGGTTTTCTTCCCATGTCTCTTAAACCATAAGGTTTACTTATGATAAGACTACTTAAAAGGGCAGTAGATTTCCTTCAAAAGTCATTGGTCAACAGTACTTTTGGCTTAATAATAACCAAAATAAATGAAGTTCAAAAAAGGTAAAATTTCTCGAAATTTGAAAAAATGCAGCTTTTAGGATAGTAAATTTATATTTTCGCCTATATCTATGTATTTTTACACATATTATGCATACCTCCTCACCTCCCTTCTCAATACTTTTCTTTTCTACCCCTTTCCCTCAAGTACCCTCAAGATGTGCATAATGAGATGTATTTTTTTTAATATAAGAACGAGCAACTGTCTCATGTACATCAGCCTCTTGTTCAAATTTCTCCTGGTTTTCTATATCTACTCTATATCACCTTTTATCATTATCAAAAATCTAAACTTGATGAGCCTGTCTTCATAGTTAAAGACTTAAATGCGTTGGTAATCATTAAAATTAATTATTGACGAACGTCAGTAAATCCTTTTGTTGACCACGATTTTTGTATGTTTGTCGTTTTTGAAAATAGAAATTTTTTTCGCCTATATGCACGACACTGGAAATTCCGAAATACTCTTATATCTCGTTGGTCGAGAAGTTAAACTGTTAACACTTTCAGTTTTTCATTTACTGGTGTGTTATTATGTAGTTGCTAAGAGTTTCTTAGTGTAGTAAAATGGAAGAACGTATCATTGAGCTTGGAAATGCCATTCTTCTTCTTAATGAATTCAAATATTATAAAAGGAAGCAATTATAAAAGGGAGAAATGAAATGGCGCTGCACTAATAGGTCATTATTTGAACAGCTGTACTGTACTGGACATTACATAAGGTTGGTGTATTGTATTTTGCTTGACAAAAGCCAAAATACATACGAATTAATATTGTTTAATATTCCTAGTAAGGTCGACCTTCACTCAATTCTGTTACACATGCTTAGTGAGAAATTTATGAATATTTTTCTTAAACGATAAAGCCATTAAAAAGGTAATAAATTAACAGATTGATAATCGAACATTATTCGGGATCAGAATCGCCAGAAGTTGTGTAATCTTGGAAGTCGGAATAAGCTTCTTCATTTTCAATTTCGGTTACTTCTAAAATATATTTTATTCTTAATGGAGTCTGATTTCCATCAAATCCTTTTGGTTTCAAATGACCATCTAGGAACCAACCAGAATTCTCAGGGCTCAATTTTACACACTTAGGATCGGTTGCATGCAGCCATATTGAATTTACATAAATAGTGAGAAAATTTTTTTGTTTTATTGTTTGAGAACTTTTCATGTTCTTCGTTCGCAGAAAATTTTTTAGGAAAAATATGATATCTGGAGTCATTCACTTTGTTAGAATGTTCGATACCACACATAGCCACCGTAAATTCCTGAAAAACGTTCATTTTTTCGGAAATAAAGATGTCGGCAATTTTGGTATTTCTGGTTCTTCGAAAAAAGTTTGAACGGTCGAACTTTCCCTTTATTATAAAAAGCTACCGTGTGATCGGAACCTGTATATGCGTGGAAAGTCGGTACCCTCTCGGTGTGTGTTCAGAAACACATTTTATTTGATAAAAAATTATTTTTGCCCGGTAAGCATATGAGTGAAGGTCGACCTTACTTGGGATCCCCTACTACGCATAGTGGTTGAAAAATGTCATGAATCGAATATTGTTCTTCATCCAGCATCAGAAGTAATGAATTTTAAAGGAAATAAAGAGCTGAGCGAGCATTCAAGAATTGCCGAAAGAGCGCTGAAGTGATTGGAGTGATGAGAGTGAGAGATTCACTCGTTCTTATATTAAAAAAACTCGTCGCATTATCCACATGTTGAGGGTACTTCAAACCAGCGGTGAAGGGATGAATAAGGAGGAGGTAAAGAAGAAAGGATTTCAGGCGGGATGTGATGGAGTATGCGTAATATGTGTAATAATACATAGATATGCATGAGGGTGTAATTTTATTATCCGAAAAATTGCATTTTCTGCTTTTTTTCTCATTTTAAGAAATTATACTTTTTTTTCCCCTTGTATCTCGGGTATTTTTGAGCCAAAAATACTTTCAATGAATTTTGAAGAAAATGTGATGCCCTTTCACGTGGTTTTGCCAGATTTTTGCTTATTTTTACAAGAATCCTGTACTATTTGTTCGCTTAAATTTTTCAATTTAAAAGCCTGGCAATCCATATTTATGAACGGATTTTTGCAGGCAACCCTATACTACTGCATTCGCAATAAAATTACCTTAATTTTGATATATATTTCGTTTGGCAAGCAGATGAGTGAAGGTCGACCTTACTTGGGATCTCCGACTATAGAGTAGTAAAGACGCACGAGATATATAAAAACGATCGGAGGGTCGAGCGTAGATAACAAGCTAGTTAGCGAAGGGAGGTCCCATGTTCGAATCCTGATGACGACTGGTCTGCCATGAGTTTTTTTCTGAGATTTCCTCATGCCTTTAAGTAGATTACTACTTGCATACAAGGTGAATGCTGGGAAAGTATTATCCTCTGAACCCTACCCACACTTTCCATACTCCAAAATTATCCTGTCTCACCCTTCCATAATGCACATATAAGTGTATCCTCTGATCTGGCTTCAGAGAGGAACAAAATACGCGAAATTTGCCATTTTTGTTGCATAGTTAGTTGAATTCTGATTCTGAGACGGAATAAATAAAAGTGAAATAAATAGAAGTGAAATGAATAGACTTTTGTACATAAATGATTAGTGGTGAAGTGTCTAATAAGTATTAGAGGAATTTAATAGTTGTATTTGTATTAATAAATTAATTGACAAAAAAATAATTTATTCAGTTCGTTAATAGAAAATTGTGTGTTTTTATTCACATATTCGAACTTACATAAGAAAAAATGTTTTGTTATTGGACCTGAAGGTGGCGGGCGGACCTTAAGAAGTAGATGGAAGAAAGGGAATGTGAAACAATTGAAAAAAGAATGTGTGGCAGCAGCGGCCTCGAGAAGCGTTGGAACAAAATTGTGAAAATCCAGATACGTATTTATTTGATGGGCTGTGTATGAATACAATGTTGAAAAATTTGGAAGACAAAATGAAACAGAACAATGTGGAAAATGTCAAAAATTTGAAAGAATAAATTAAACATAACAATCAGGAAAATGCCAAAAACTTCAACGATTTGCAACAGAGAATGCTAAAAAATTCTAACGAGTTTCAACAAGAAAAGCTGAAAAACAAAAAACGTGAAATGATATTTGGAATGGAAGATTCTACAAAATCACGTGGAATTAGAAGAAAAAGTAGGTCAGAAATTTGACAATGTAATGAGGGAACTAGATACGAAATTCGAAGACAAAATAAGAGGAATACATAGTAAACTATCATTTGTCAAATTACTCATGATGATGGCAGAACAAAAAACGCAACGGAGGGGAGCAGAGTTCGGACGAAACCCCCTTGATGTCATGGAAAAACGTGTTGGACCAATTACATCCGTCGATTTGAGGCAACAGCAGAGGCTGATGGCTGAACTCTAGAAGAGAAAGCTACAACATTAATTTTTGATTTATGCTGGGATGCAACAGATATATTGCAGAAATTTTCTCCCAACGAACAAGAAGATTACGAAGCTTTGGTGAAACATCTGGAACTGCGATACGATCAGACATACCTAGAACATGTATACCTTTCACAACTGAAGAATCGCTTCTAGAAATCGAACGAGACTCTGCAGGAATTGGAGGGTGATATTGCACGCTTGGTTCGGCTAGAATATTCAACTACTCCAACGCCGTTATTCAAGCCTTTTTGGATGCACTTCGGGATGATGAAACTAGACAGGCTCTGATATAAGCCAGTCCGAATTAGCTGGTTAATGCATTGGCTCAGTCTTTGGAATTCGAGGCGGCAAAGCAGAGCTGTGAGAGACAGCCTAGAATTAGGAAGGTCGAGGAAGTGAAAGAGAAGGGACTCCGTATTAAAGCAATCAGGCGAGTTCCCAAAGAAAATCTACCAGAGAAGAAGAAATCCTGATGGTATCAAATTTATATCCGTCAGAACATCGGGCTGGAATCATTTACCGATATGTTCATGCTTTATCTCGAAAACCATGCCCCTAAGACTCCAAATATAGTAACAGGGCCGAAAAAGAGGATCTGTTCATTCGCAAGACTACACTCGTGAATGATTATTTCCACAAGATCAGGAAGGAAATCCGAATTTAAAGCTCATCATCTACTGGAAGGAATACAACAGAAGATTAACATGGCAAGAAGTAGCCCAATTTTCGCCAAACGTGAAATCGTACTGGGCCCAATGGAACTCCATAATATTGAGTGACAGACTTCTGAAGCGTCTTCTGAAGAATCCGGAAGGAGAGGAAGACCGAAAGCAGTTAATTATCTCCAGAAACAGTTAATTATCTCCAGAAACAGTGCTATAGGATATCCATGATGGAACCAAAGGGGGACATCTTGGTGTGACAACTTAATGTCAAGGAATGTTGCTAGAAGTGCGCCGTTTGCGCGGCACGCAATGAACCCAGAAATGCCCAAAAGCTCCACTGCGACAGTACAACGTGTGCAGCTTATTTGAGAGAGTGGCAATTGACGATGCAGATGATAAGTTCATAAGCTACTAAGGCACAATCCCAAAGTTCAAGAAGCGCTCAAAATAGTGAGTAATGAGCAGACAAACAGCAGAAGCATTTTATATCTGGCAACGAATCTGCTCTCCTTTCAGAAGACTATCGTAATGTATGGAATGCACTCGAGAATTTAAGGGATACCCTTTTGTCCAAGGACATCGTGAACTTGGCATTACCAAAGCTTGTTTGTGGACTTGGTTACTGGAGAATAATGAAAAGTATGCTGGAGGTTATTTTCAAATTTAGTGCCGTACACGTTCTTGTCTGCTACTATCATAGCCCTAGAAGAATACCTAAGACCAAGACCCTAGACTGCTACTTCTATAGGACGTCACAATGCAAGTTTGGTCCCCTATGTAAATATTGCCATGGAGAGGACAGTTTTACCTCTCGGACTTTGCGGGACGAAATTATCTTAAGACGGGGGCAATGTAGCGAGCATCCTCTCCATACTTTGTAACGTCTATGACAAATCGTCGCTTACCTCAAAGATTTTAGAACAATCCAGACCAGACAGGAAGGAACGTTCGAAAAACATCTTTTATGGCTATGGTGACGCATCGATTGTTAACCGTAGAATTCGCAAACAATTGAGTACGGAAAGTCTGGAGCGTTCTAGCGACGAAATGAATAGAAGTAAAATAAATAGAAGCGAAATGAATAGACTTTTGTATATAAATAATTAGTGTTTGAGTGACCACTTAGTGGAATTTAATAGTAGTATTGATGAATTAATTGAGTAAGATAAATAGATAAATCAGTTAGTTCGTTAATAGACAATTGCGTATTTTTATTCACATATTTGAGAACTCACAGAGCTATAGATAGATAGATACCACTGGAAGTTCGGGCAGTTCTCTATAAAAAATGAATATTTGAGATATTATTTTAATCTCTGTTATCAATAATTCATTTTCCTTATGATTCCTCAGTATTTGTGATTACAAATGGAAACAAATGATTCAAATAAAATAACTAGAGAAACTTGACCTACTAATGATGCAATGTAATAAGAATTTTTTCAATGATTGGTTCGATTATTTTTATTATTTGAACTTCCATTGAATTCCTAGTCAGATGATGCGGCCAAATCTGTAGTAAAAATATATTGAAATGAGATAGTAAATATATCAGTAATTTATCTCTTTTCCAGGTGCTCTTGTACCAAAAAAAATTTTCAATCCTGAAGAAAAGAGATCAAAATCCACATCAGAGGAACCTGAAGGAATATTCAGAATGAGTAAGCAACTTCATAATTATTATGGTCAAATATTACATTGATGTTTTTCCGAATAAATTGTTTTCACGAGTAAAATCCTATCATCTGATTAGTTATTGAAGTTTATAGAGGTAAACAGATGTAACTAACACAGATAGGAGTAGGTAGATAGATGAACACACGATAGAATTTTCTCGAAGATAGTTATTGTGAACATTATTCAAAATAACAATTATATAATATATATATATATATATATATATATATATATATATATATATATATATATAATATATATATATATATATATATATATATATATATATATATATATATATATATATATATATATATATATATATATATATATATATATATATATATATATAATATATATATATATATAATATACATATATATACATATATATATATATATATATATATATATATATAATATAATATATATATATATATATATATATATATATATATATATATAATATATATAGATATATATATATAAATATATATATATATATATATATATATATATATATATATATAATATATATATATAAATATATATATATATATATATATATATATATATATATATATATATATATATATATATATATAAATATTTATATGGGCCATCCCTATAACTTTTTAATGGATTCTTCGATTTTATTGAAATTTGGGTGGTCCATCTTAGACATAATTTTGAATTTTTCTACATACGAAATCAATATGGCTGACTTCCGGTTTCACAGAAAACGATATAAAAATTGAAAATTCAAATAGAACATCCTATATATTTTCACATATTTTAATTCTGATGCTTCAAATACATACATTCCATCTGTCAAATGCAATTCTAGCGGCCGTTTCAATTTTGTTTTTCATTTTGTTTTTTTTATCAAAGATGGCTGCGATGTCGTCTAAATCATAGATAATTGATTTAAAATATCGCAGAAAGTAATAATTTGAAAAAAAAATCATTTTCGTGAAGTTTGTTAACGATTAAATTCTTTTTCGTACCAAAGCTCAGTTTTTAAATAGAAACATACATGGGGCACCCAGTATATCAAGAAGCTCCTTCAAATTCCTTTAAAATGATTCACACATCAGTTTTCTCAATTCCTAAATAACGAAGTAATTATTAAAACTCTTATTCTTATTAGTACCTTTGCTCCTGAGACCGACCCTGTTTAAATAATAATAACAATATTTTGTAGTAAATTATTTAATTGAAACTTTATCTATCTATAAGCAGGTATGTGTTCGAAATGACCACCTTGTTTTTCAACACAACATTGTACTCTTCTAATAAAATTAGGGTGAACATTTTGGAGTATTTCTGGTGTAATACTATTGAATGCTTCTCTAACCCTATGTTTAAGGTTATCCAGGGTTGAGACTGGTGTAGCGTAGAATTTGTCTTATATATATAGGCCCACAGAAAATATTCCATACATGTAATGTCTGCGGATCTTACGGGACCGTTCGTGCCAATCCAGTGGTATCCAAACCGTTCATGCAAATAGTCGGTTACTATTCTGGAATTGTGAGCCCCACATCCGTCCTGCTGAAAATACATAACTCTTCTTTCTATCAACGATAAACTGTCCATATCACTTTCAAAAAATTAGCATTATGGTTTCCTTTGATTTTTGTTTAAATCTATAATACTCGTATAACCTATTGCATATCATGAACAACATTCAATTAAACTAAATAATTAATTATTAAGACAGCAAAATCTAGTAAAATTGAGCAAAATTAGTGTATTTTTTTCATTAAACGTGTAAACTACTCTTTCCAAAATTTTTCATATTTCGTAAACAGGGTCGGTCTCAGGAGCATAGGTACTAATAAGAATAAGAGTTTTAATAATTACTTCGTCAATTAGGAATTGAGAAAACTGATGTGTGAATCATTTTGAAGGAATTTGAAGGAGCTTTTCGATATACCAGGTGGCCCATGTATGTTTCTATTTAAAAAACTGAGTTTTGGTTCGAAAAAGAATTTAATCGTTAACAAACTTTACGATAATAAATTTTTTTTAAAAATTATTACTTTGGGCGATATTTTAAATCAATTATCTATGATTGAGACGACGTCGCAGCCATCTATGATAAAAAAAACAAAATGAAAAACAAAATTGAAACGGCCGCTAGAATTGACATTTGACAGATAGAACGTATGTATTTGGAGCCTCAGAATTAAAATATGTGAAAATATATAGGGTGTTCTATTTGAATTTTTAATTTTTATATCATTTTCTGTTAAACCGGAAGTCATAATGATTTCGTATGTAGAAAAATTCAAAATTATGTCTAAGATAAACCACCCAAATTTCAATAAAATCGAAGAATACGTTAAAAAGTTATAAGGGGTAGTTTACACCCGGTATATATATATATATATTTAATATATATATATATATATTATATATATATATATATATATATATATATATATATATATATATATATATATATATATATATATATATATATATATATATATATATAGATAAATATATGTATATATATGTATATATGTATATATGTATATTTATATGTATATATATATATATATATATATATATATATATATATATATATATACATATGTTCAGAAAGATTTTCGCGGTAGGAGATATTTGAAAAACTAGGTTCTCGGGATAAACCGCGTAAAAGATTAGAAATTTTCGGCTCCTTTTGTGTAGCCATCTTCAGGAGAATGTAGAGGGAAAATAATTCGGATACGTGGTCTCAATCTGCCTATTTTATATATATATATATATATATATATATATATATATATATATATATATATATATATATATCAAGAAAAGTGTTCACTTTTTGAACAAATCAACAAATGAAATTTGGTAAGTACATTGCGCTTATCACTAAGGGGAGATTATAAAAAAATGTCAAAACTATATGAAACATCAGCGTCCCTCATAGACCAAAAATATTTAGAATGAGACCAGAAATATTATAACATTTACGATAAAATTACACATATAGAATCGAAAAATTCTGTTTTAATATTCTTTGATTAGTTGAATGTAGTCATCAGTTTAACATAGAGATATTTAAATCAACTCAGAGAAAATGAGGAAAATTTAACAGAGATTTTAGAGTATGATAAAGAGTCAGCAGGCAGTAGTCGCTGCACATCTGGTCTACAAAGGACCCCGCACATTTAGTTAGAAAAAATGACGACAGCTAAATTCGCTAATTTTTGGATATATTATAGATACTGGCCAGCTATGAAACATATCAATTTTAAATTCTGTTCCCACGGCTGGTTTGGGATATAGAGTGGTCCAAATGTCAATGTCTCGATAAACCATCTTTACAATTTTAGAAAATGCTGTTAACATACAGACTTTCTGTGAAATGCGATAACCTCAGTGGGACGCTATAGCTTGACGATAGTCACTCATATAACTCAAAATTGAGTCCGACATATACAGGCTGTTAACTCGATGGGTTTGTGTACACGGTCTCGACTTCGACAATTATGTTTCAAAAGGCTTTATTTTTTACTTAATAATAACAAAGGATACCCGAAATAGTAGACGGAAAGTACAACTCTCTACCATGTACAGTTTAGAAAGAATGATGGTCTAATTTGACATCACCGAATTTTTCTTCTTTATATTTTGTACGGGGATTATTTGTGAGGTACTGGAAAAATAAATGAGTTCATTGCCAAATCGAATAGTTAAAAAACAGGCCACATTCATGTTAAAACTAAAGTTCATATACCGTATGTTCGTTTCCTAATGTCGAAAAATGAGAGTGTATCTAATGATTCTAATGGGACTGATTGGATTTCAACGAGACAAGTAAGAATAGTACTTATATTCAGTTTGTATTGTTCAGGGTGATTTTGAATCGCTTTTTCCAGATCCATAGACTCACTTTTCAAGATACAGGTACAGTGAAATACGTTCTTTGACTATAAGTCTAGTATCCTGAATGAATAATTATTTTCACATTTGAATATCAATTGAAATCGCGTTGTTTACCGAATCTATAATTTTAGTGAAAGGATATTTCACGTGCGGGAGCATACCAAAATAACCAAGGTACCACAACAGCATTGCCACATGAGCACATGTTCCGAGTGTTCTTGGACCTGATTTACAGGTACAGTAGTACCCCGACACCGACTCTCGGTCTTCATTATTTTGAATCCATAGCTGATACTTTGTAACATTTTTATATCTCGAAAATAGTCTCAACCTAACAAGGTTAATATCGAGATGAGCTTCATCAATTTCTAAATTAATATCTTGATCACCTCAAGATGAAAAATAATTAATACATTTTTATCTACGAGGTATGCCTGTAAAAATGTGATTTTAACTTTTGGACCACTTTTTTTTTCTAAACTATACATGGTAGGAAGCTGTATTTTGTTTCACTGTTTTAGATATTGTTTGTTATCAATGAAGCTAGAAATAGAGTTTTTTGACATAAAACTGTCGAAGTTGAAGCCGCATACACAAACTCATCGAGTAAACAGCCTGTATATGCCGAGCTCATTTTCAAGTTATTTGGATGGCTTCCCTTAAGGAACGGTTTTTTAGTGAAGTTATCATATTACAGTAAAAATTTGTATGTTAACATCATTTTCTGAAATTATGAATATGATTTTTTTGGACATATATATTTGGACCACTCTATATCCTAAACCAGTCGTGGGAACAGAATTTAAAATTGATATGTTGTGTAGGTAGCCAGTATATATCCAAAAATTAGCGAATTCAGCTGTCGTTATTTTTTCTAACTAAATGTGCGGGGTCCTTTGATTTCGAATTACATCTGGACCTGGTTCACATCGTTATGCCATGCTCCTTGCCAGGATTCATACCATGAATACCAAGCCAATTTTTACATGAATTATATTAGCTTCAACTGTAGGGAATTGTATATTCTAACGTCATTCACAATGACTTTAAGTCTGATTTTTTTCAAAAATTGGTACACGTAATAAGGAATTAAGGACTGATTACAATATAATATCACTTTGTCCTAATGCCCTGACCAGATTCTTCAAAATAAATTGCTTGATCTGTATGTCACAGAATCAATTTCGTGAATATTCGGACTACACATAACTAGAGTTATGTGAAGTCTTTTCGTGGGGTGCCCAATATTTGGATATATTTAGAAAAGGAAAAAAATCCACAAGGGTTTACTTTAGTGGATTTTTTATCATATTTCTTTTTGTCTAATAATCCTAGTTATCCTCTTCATGATAAGAGTAAAGCGGAAATAAGCTGAATTTTAGAAGCGAATGATGGACGAATATAGATTTAGTTGTATAATAGACTATTTGCATGGAAGGCGCTCATACTTTGGTATATATTGGAAGAGGTAACAAGTCGACTGGGGCCTATCAAGGGGGTATTTTTGCGTTAATTTTTTGTCTAAAACAAGTATTTTCGAATATAGAGTGATTTCTGTGAATTTTTATAGTGAATGACATGGGTATGAGATTGGTAATTTCTTCTCGTAAGATGCAAATACTTGATATATAACTATAATTTATTCCGAACAGCATCTCAACCTGCTTCGCATTCAATACGCGATGCAGTTCGCTAAAAATACTTTTTTAGTGACGGAGCTCTGCTGCTCACGCGATTTTTTCAGTTTTTTTGATGTATCCAGAATATTAGTTACGAAATTTGAAATATTTTCTCATGATTTAACAACTTTTTCTACAATATTGCTTTTATCACTCGAGTTTATGCATGTTCTAAACCACACTTTCAATCTCTCATGGAGTAAGCTTTTTAAGAGTTTTATATATAATATTTTTTGCTGCACATTGAAAAACTTTGTCAGTTTGTACTCTTTCTTTTTTTCGTTCTGCGCAGTTTTGCAAAGAATAAATTGTGACTCATCAAATTTCTACTTTTAGAGAAAGTGCGGATACTATGAATTGGCTCAGAGCGCGATCTGCAGTTGTGAAAGCCTGACGTTTTATTTTTTCAAAAACAAGGTAACTCTATCCAATGAAAACGAGTTATAGATTAATATATCGTTAATTGAATTTTCATCAATTGTTCCAATAAGGAAGCCTTTTTTTACTTACTTTGGGTTAGAATCCTTGTTGAAAAGGACCTACTTTAATAGATTTTGTGTATTTGGAGAACTAATCATACAGAGCATACAGACATAGAATAATTCAACTATTCCTTGCTGAATACTTCTGTGTTTGATTGCCCATGACAATCATACATTAAAATAGTAGAAATTGTACATTAAAATGGGTCAATAATGATCAATTTCGTGTACGTTAAAGTAAGCTTTTTTTCAGAGGTCGACGGAAAAACTTATTTATTATTTATGTACAATGTGATAAAGTTATTTCAAGAACATGTGATAAGAAGAGCCACCCATGAACAATTGCTGCTTAGATGCGAAAAATGTTTAGCAGTTCAAGGACACCAATTCGAACATTTACTTAAATAATTTTTTTAACATTTCCATGTCCAATTTCGATATCAATATTTTCATTTTCGATAACTAGGTAGTTTATTTTTGTATACTTTTCATTTGCGGATCCGAAGTTATTCAAGTTTTCTATAATTCTTCTAACAGTATTTGGTGATGGTTTCTGTTTTTGAGGATATCGTGTCACAAATGTATCACATGTTCAAAATTAAAAAAATTTCTTGTGACCGAAGTCGTATGAATTCAAAGAATTCCATTCTACTTGGAAAATCAGTTTCATTTAAATGCTGCACTAATGAAAATACCGATAGCATAGGGATGATATTTGTGTTTCCGTAAAATTCTTAGAACTGACGATTTAGATAAGCCTGATTCTAATGCCTTGAGGATTTTGTTGTATATGCTTCAAAATATTCCAGAATTGCTATTTCAATATTTTCATTATTAACAACTGGTTTCTCTTTGTACACTTGGCCGCCAACCGCCGCGGTTGGCGGTCGAGCGCGGATTGCTCTTGCGGAGGCCTTCGCGGTTTGTTGATCGCTAGTCGTCATGAAAGTGTCCGCAGTAGTAGCTGTAGCCATTTGGCAAATTTATGTTCAACGAAATAAACGTCGTTGCAAAGCAAAATATTGGGTTCACCCTCTGCTTCAACAAAGAAGAAGTAAAGGAGCATTCGTAATTTTCTATAGAGAATTGAAAAGCTTCGAAGATAATTTTTTCAATTACACCAGAATGTCAACGCACTCTTTCGGTGAATTACTGAACAAAATTGAAAAGGAAATTACCGGAGTGACTAAAAATATCAAATTTACCACAAATGTTATATTAATAATGAAGAGAAACCGCGCGAAATTGCGGTCTCGTGTGTGGTCTGTCATTTAAGTCTGTACAAATCGATAACCGCAAGACCGCGCGGTTGCCGCGTTCGCCGCGCCCGATGTCGACTACCGCCCAACCGCGCGGTTACGCGGTTGTGCCAGTGCGTTGTCTACCATATATTCCTGTACAAATTAACAATCGCGCGACCGCCAACCGACGCGGTTGGCGGCTCGTGCGTTGTCCTACTTACGGATCAAAAGTTCTTGAAGTTTTCTATAATTCGTTTAACAGTATTTGCTGATGGTCTTTGTTTATGAGGATATCGGGTCGCAAATGTATCACATGTTCTTGGAATAACTTTATCACATTGTCCATAAACAATAAATAAGTTTGAATAATTTTCGTTTGTATAATTTAATCGGGGTGCCATTACGATGATTTCAAATGTCAAATACGATCGTGGCTATCCTAGATCTAATTGTTTGACGATTAAATGTAATATCGCCATATAAAAATATTAAATTGGCAATATTTCTAAAACTTCAAATTTTAGGTATCGATAACCTTAAACAAAGTTACCTTCTTTTTAAATGCTGAATACTACAAAATAAGAAAAATGGGGGTTTCCATTTGAAAAAATTCATTTTTGTCAGTTTTCTCAATCTCATTTTAGATCTTTTTTTTTTAAACACTCGGTATGATTAGTTATCCAAATATTATACAAAATCCATTAAAATAAAAAAATCCTTTTCAACAAGGAATCTAACCCAAAGTAAGTAAAAAAGGCTTCCTTATAGGAACAATTGATGATTACCTATATTAGCTTGCAAACGTCGTTTTTGACATAAAAACCTAAATATGTCAAAAACGCTTAGACGTAGTTATAGGACATATATATATATATATATATATATATATATATATATATATATATATATATATATATATATATATATATATATATATATATATATATATATATATATATATATATATATATATATATATATATATATATATATATATACTTTGATGATATAAGTTGAATCTATGATATTTCTTGTTTGAATATGATTGATTGATTGATTTCTGCAGTGCCTCTAGTCAAGGGTTAGACCTCAGCATCTCAGTCTTCAGGTTTTGGTACTTCTGGTTGTAGTGTTTCACGTGAAGAGACTTAATACCCTTATTAGGTTAAGTAGTATTATTATTAGGTACTTTCGGAGGAGGTTTTCTATCAGAAAATTTTGTCATGTAAGATTTCGCTACGCATTCGAATATGATATGAGAGGCCCCTCCTTCCTTCTCCATACACATACGGTATATCGGATACTGTGACATGTTAATAGTCATTGGACAGCGCCTCTGATTGTTCCTCGTTCGTGAGTTTGCAGTGTTCTTGCCTTCGTTCCAGTATGTATGATGTTCTGTCTGGACCTACTGAGACATGTAGGGACGTACCAGTGCATTTGGTATGCAAAGTGGTTCAGGCAAAGTAACTCAGCATCAGACTCTTTCTTTGCTTGCTGCATATTTATCACCTGTATTTTCCTTGTGTCCTGGAACCTATCTAAGGGTAACCTTGTTGTATCTAGCTAGGACCAAGAGTTTTTGTAGACATTCTCAGACCAGTTTTGACATTATCTAGAAGATTTCTAGAGCTTTCAGCAATGCTTCACTGTAAGCATGTAATGTAATTGGGTTTGTGAAAAATTTTTTTTTGTTATAAATGGAAATATCATATAGATACCTATACCTTTCATAAAAAAACAACTTTTAGTTTTTTTATTGTTCTAATTGAAAATTTATATTAAATGAAAAATAAACGTTTGAATGCAGTACCGAAAATACGCCGACAGTTCTCGAACAAAGAAAAGCGCGTGTGACGTCACAATGTTTATTTCTACCCATCGTAGCATACAGCTGATACAGTGTTCTGGCTTTTAATCGAATAAATCTTGTTATTTTCTTCAATATATTAATAAATATAATATCTAAAATGTCAGACCTAAAAAATTATTGTGCTTTTTTCGTGCCATTATGTACGAATTCTACAGAAACAACTACCCAAGAAATATTTTTATATGTTCCACAAGATGTTATACATCAGGTATATTATCGGAATTAGCCTTTATGAATCCTTTATCACACATAACTAAATGAAATAATTTTTGCACTACATTTCAGATCTTTTTAGTCAATTTAGAAGTAGAAGCCGTTGACACTTTTAGTAAACGAGAAATTCGCGTTTTTACGCGATTTTTTATAAATTTTAAATTGTTTACGAATATTAATAAAAAATTCGAGCACCTATATAACAGTGTGTATGTATTATAAGGTAGCTCCTAAGCCACATGGGGAGATTTTTGCGGTATTTCAGCACCAAAGCTGGAATTTCAATAAAATTCCTGGGTGTACAGAACTGAATTTTCCTTAGTTCAAACCAAAGTACAGTTTTTCATTTGAGTAAATTTATCGAGAGTTTGTTTTAGTATCAAACGGCATGCCCGTTGATCCAAATTGATGAGAATAAAATCAATACCCATATGTTTTGAAAAGTTTAAATTTAGGAGAATTCATGACGTAGGTAGTTAGTAGAATATTTAATTTCCTTCACCTACCGTTACATTTTCTTCTGAATAATTTCAGCGTCAACTCAGCGCACTTCTTTTCTTAAATATATATTGAATTTATAAACCACTATAAAATAGTTTATGAAGAAAGTTTTCTTAATATTGAATATTTTTTTATCGAAATCTTCTAAATTAGTTTTTAGAAGTCTTAATGAAGGAAGCTCTTCAGAAAAACTTAGAGGCCATATTCAAGATTTAAGAACTGAAAATCCCAAAGGAAAATCGGCTTCAGGTGAGCAAAATTGAAATATTCAATTACAGTAGTCAATTATAATATAATTATTTATATCAATAACGAAGCTTGCTCTTATAATTAATGACTTGTAATTATCGTGCTTATTGTCACATATTTCGTACAGAAAATATTATTTATTTTAACTCTATAATTACCTCTTGTTTCGAAGCAAATTAAAATAAGAAATTTCATTAGATAATTCAAAATTATAGTATGTGTTCCAACGCTGCATTTGTGAAATCTCGTAGGGATACATAGACTTCTGTAGAAGAGATTTTATTCTGATTTTCCACGAAAATAATACATTACACGGCAACAGTGAGGTGCATGAGTGGTTTTAAGATATGTTTTATACTTCCTGGACCACCGTTTTGGAGTTTTTTTTAACGTCTGATATTAAATAATTTCCAGCCATTTCTCTTGCCCACTCCACTCAATTTTTTTAATGAAGCTTCTAGGCCTTATACTCTAGATATATATATATATATATATATATATATATATATATATATATATATATATATATATATATATATATATATATATATATATATATATATATATATATATACAGTGGCGTAGATAGGGGGGGGGATCGAGGGGATCAATCCCCCCCATGAGCCTACGAAAATTATAATAGAATTGAATAAAAGTCTTCGTTTAAACGTATTTAAGTATTCATGAAATTTACTAAGCACTAGCACCTCTTTTGATATTATGTATGTGCAATTATATAAAAATCATCTAGTATATCTAGATGATCTTTGTGACGGCTGTGCAATTGAGTATTGTATAATTTCCGAGCTTCGAACAATCAGAAGCCACGAAATGGACGCTCGCTATAATTATGCTCAGATTCACATGTAAAGTGAATATCCACTCATAATTTTAACATAATAATAAACTAAGAAATTGAATCGTTTTCCTCATTTTGGGTAAAGTAACTAGTAGTTTTAAGCATATTTTATTCAATGTTTATTTAGTAAGTTCAATCGGTCACTATGAACAAAAAACGTGTTTAAAAAAGTTCAAATGGCTCTAATGGAAAATTTTTATTTCGAAAGGAAGAAGTCAACCAAAATCTCCTCGCATTTCTTCTCTTTCTAAATTGTACCTATACTGTACTTACTATCAAACAAAACTGCTCAAGCTTTTGTGTACTATTATATCTAAAGCACGAGCAGTTTCGTTTATTAGAATAGGTAGTATAAAATTTAGAAAGGAAAGAAGTACGAGGAGGCTTTGGTTGAATTTTTCCTTCGTAAATAAAATTTTCCATTTCACTTACGTTTTTTGGTCTTAGTGACGAATTAAATTCCTGTTTACATTCGAGGAGCCTGACTTTTACTCATAGAAGATTTTCAATCAATATTTAATATTTCGAATATTTTTTGAGGTTGAGTAGGTATCAAACTATGTTTAACTCTTGGCTTTGATTGTCAATTTAATTACTTCATAATATTTGGAACTTGGAACATTTTCTGGACTTATTTCTGGACTTACACATCATGGAGAAAGATTTACTAATCATGAGAATATAGGCTAGTCAACAAGTGCTCTTTTTGTTAAACTTTTTTCATGAGCCTCCAAAGAATATTATGTAGAAGTTGTCATTCGATTAGGAAGAGCATGTAGATATTTTTTGAAAAAGTTAAGTTCCGTTCGCGAAAATTGTAAAAGTTATAATCAATTTACTGAAAGAAAAAATTATCTCAAAAACTAATAGATATTTTTGATATCTAAATGAAGATACAAGAAGAGGAGAATATTTTCTAGAAGGAAGTCTCCAGGCACTGTAGAATTAATATTTATAATTTTCCGAGAGGGGTAAAAATACGGCCGAAAACGGGTAATCTGGCTTGCGAAAGTAACGCCCATTTGGGACACTATAGGAATAAACATTATTTAACTATATTAAATATTAAATTGAGGAATGAAAAATTTCAGGTTCTTAATGGATAGGTGAATGAACAATAATCCAGCGACAAAACATTTTTATCGCAATTTTTCAATTAGTTATGCAATAGTTTTTTGCTGCTTGAACAAGAACATTGCAAGTGTGATAATTGTTAAACTATAGATCTGATATTTTTTTCCTTTCTTGGAGGTAGTTTCGATAGACTGCAGAATAGATCCCCTTTAAAAAAAAAATATTAAATTTAATTTTTTAGTTTTTTATAACAATTTACTTAATTGCAAGATTAAACACTTTAATTAATATATTGAAACAATGGTTAAAAATAACAATTTACACATTTATTATAAAAAATAACGCATGACGCACGTTTCGGTGGAACTTCACCTTCTTCAGATGCTAATGGCAAACTTTAATTTGCCATTAGCATTTGAAGAAGGTGCGTCATGCGTTATTTTTTATAATAAATGTGTAAATTTTTATTTTTAACGAACATTCATCCCTCGGGCCAGAGGCCCTCGGGCCGAATGTTTCCCTCCGGGCGTAAGGATCTCTATAACGCACTTGGTACATAAATAACTATTTCTTGATTCTCTTGAACATTGAAAAAAACCATTTCCATGTAGCTTCCGATAATAAAAAACGGATCATTAAAATTATAAAGAAAATGTCATTTTGATGATGCAAAACTACGTAAATTGTTAATAAACAACTGAAAAATTGAAATTTTTCAATTTTTTCAACGAGGATTTACTCTGAATCCTTAAAATAATAGCTTCAAGAATGAACAAAATCTCAGATCTATAGTGAATAGTTATCACACTTAAAATTTTCATGCTCAAGTGACAAAAAATTGTTAATAAACTATTGCATTACTAATTGAAAAATCGCTATTATCGAATGAATATTGCTCATTCAACGATTTAGTAACTGTCTGAATTTTTTCATTCCTCAATTTTCATATGTAATATGTTAAATAATGTTTATTGTTGAAGTATCCTTAAAGGGTGTGACTTGCCCAAACCAAATAACCCGTTTTCTGCCGTATTTTTACCTGTCTGAGAAAATTATAAATATTGATCCCACAAACTCGGAAGTCGAGTCTTTCTTTTGGGAAATTTCCTCTTTTTTTCGAATCTTTCTTCAGATTTCAAAAATCTCAATAAGTTTTTGAAATTTTTTTTCAGTATATTGTTTATAACTTTCACAATTTTCGCGAGCGAACTTTTATTTTTCTCAAAAAACATCTACATGCCATTCCGAATCGAGTGACACCTTGCTCTTATTTTTTCGAGACTGCTGAAAAAAGTTGAACAAAAAAGCACTCGTTGACTAGACTAAATATATTAGAAAGATTTTCGGTATTTTTCAAGCATGATTTATACGAAATTGACAAAGCAGCTGATAAATTCATCAAAACTGACGAGCTTTATCAAAAATTTCATACTGCCACACCTGCTGTTCTCGTTAGTTGAAAGTGTGGAAGAAATATTTAATTCGTAGAGGCGATGTTAAGCCTAAAAATTCAATAAGAGAGCTGGTTGATTACCTAGAAATTTTTTTTTTTTAATATCATGTTGCTCAGAGTATAAGCTACGCCGCCGGTGTCGAAGTTTGAAGCGAATAAAAACGATTCAAAGGAGCACGATAAAAGAAATGGACTTGCAATGACCCTTCTGAATGTATAAAATTCATTGCAAATAAAAAACTCATGTTTTTTTCAATGATTTATAAATACAATTAAATAAAATTCAATTTTTCAATGATTTTTAATTAATTTTTTTCAATTCAATTAATTTGAATTTTTTGCAATTTAATTAAATTTTTCTGCTTATTTTGTACTACCTACATGAAAGATTATTTTTATCAATAAAAATAGAACTTAAAAAGAAAAACTTATGAACTTTTGCACTAAGTCATATCCCCCCCCATCGCAAAAAGCTATCTACGCCACTGTATATATATATATATATATATATATATATATATATATATATATATATATATATATATATATATATATATATATATATATATATATATATACATAGTTTGAGAAATGACGGAAAATTATTTTTGAAGTTCGTAATTAGGCCACTAGAAGGCGTGTGAAGTAACATAAAATTTAGCTTCGAGCGTTGGTCGATAATAAGTTTAATTTTTAAAAACATCATTCGATAGTTCAGATAATACCGTATCATTTTGTCATATGACATTATATCTGTCACAGTAGGGAAGGGAGATGTCAATACACTTTTAATACTCATATTTCAATATCTTCGGGATAATCCTATGGATTAGAATATTTTTTTTATAGTTTGAAAGAAAATTTTATTCTTTTTTAACAAAAATTCTTGTTGAGCCATTTAGTTCAAAACAAACGAACCAGAGGGGGTTATCAGCAGCGATCACAAATTTTCATGAGTTTTGGAAAAAAGATAAATATAACTAACCAAAAATGTTTGAATCGATTGAATGGTTCAGGGGATGATGAAATATGAATATTGAAAAACGCGTTGACCTCTCCCTTCCTTATTATGACAGATACGATATGATGTTGTAAAACAAAATCATGCGATTTTATTCAGGATATATCAAAGTATTATTTCAAAGTTATAGCTCCTCAAAATTCTGAAAATCTTATGTTTCTTCATCTAATTGTTAGCTGAAGTTGATGTTTCGTTCTTTTCAGTCACTTCTGATGCTGGTACACAAACTTCAGATGCCACGAAAAAGGCGAATGGAAAATCACAACAAGGTGGGTAGTATTATTATATACATAATTGAAAATTTTTAGTAATAATAATTCATTATATTCAAATATTTCAATATCAACTACTTTTGTATTTGCGATATTACTTATGTTGCTTCATCAGTAACTTTTTTTAATATTTAAATGATATAGAGCTGCAGTCGGAAACAGAAATATCAGTAAATATTTAATTTTCAAATCCAGCGATACGTAATGAAACTATGCTGATTCTTCCAACATCATATTCAAATATACACATATTTATACTGCCAGTAAAATATTGCTTTATATTTAAATAGAAATAGAGTGAAGAAAAACAAACTTAAAATTTAAACAACCAAACACAGTAATCTTCAAATACACAAAAACAGGCAAGCAAATATAAAGGGGATATAGTCACCAAACTATCCTAAAAGAGTCCCAAAGGAGCAGTTCGAGAATAAAAAGAAAAGAAATAGGGGTGTCGATACATTGAACCAACTAGAAATTTTTTTAACTTTTTCTTGATGACGGGTTATGTCATACTTTTCAATGTCATTAGGTAAGTTGTTACACACCAGAGCTCCACCATAGGGGATACAATTTCTATCCTTTGCCGATGGCGATATAACATTTTTAAAATTATTACATGTATGTAGAGAGATACTTGATATTTATAGATATTAATAAGTGGGATTATAGAATACCGTTTATGAAGAAGTTAAGTATGATACCTGAAGGGTCTTCTTTTTCTTCTTCTTCTAGCCGTTTTCTATACTTTGGATATAGGCCTCTCTCATATTTTCCCAGTTTTCCCTGTTCTGAGCCACTTGGTACCAGTTAGCCAGTTAAGTCCGGCTGATCTTTTGATGTCATCATATCATCTTTGTTGTGATCTGCCGGTGCTTCTTTTCTCCCCCCAAGGTCTCCATCTTGTTGTTTTTACGCTCTAATTGGTTATATTTCGGTCAACATGTCCGGCCCAGTTCCATTCAAGATTACCTATTTGCCTCGCTATATCTTCGACCTTGGTTCTATTTCTTATCCACTCATTGGTTTTATGATCTTTAAGCGTTATTCCTAGAATTTTTCGTTCTATTGATCTTTGGTGTATCTTTAATTTATTTAGGAATTTCTCTGTTAGAACCCATGTTTCACATCCGTAAGTTGTTACTGGGAGAATGTATTCCATGTAAACCTTGGTTTTTAGTTTGAGGGGTAGATTGGAGTTCAAGACGTGTCGCATCTTCCCGTAGGCCGCCCATCCCAGATGTAATCTATGGTTAATTTCAAGTTCTTGATTAGTTTTTCCCAATGTTATTTCTTGACCTAGGTAGACATAAGATTTCACTTTCTCTACTTGTTGTCCTAGCACATTTATACTCTCTATGTTTGTCCGTTGGTTTGTAATGAATTTGGTTTTAGAAATGTTCATTTCTAGGCCTACTTTTCTTGCTTCTTGTTGTAGTTCTAATTATTCACTGTTTGGGGCACAAACGGCAATGTCATCAACAAATCTTAGGTTACTGAGTTTTTCTCCCGATATGCTAATTCCTCTGTCTTCCCAGTGTAGGCTTTTGAAAACATCCTCTAGCACCAGTGTAAACAATTTGGGTGACACAATGTCTCCTTGTCTATCGCCTCTTTTAATCAGGATTTCGTCAGTGTCTTCATGTAGCCTTACTTTCATTTTAGAGCGGTCATTTAGTTTCTGTATAATATTAATATATCGTTGGTCTATTCTTGCATTCTTCATTGACCTGATAATTGCCCAAAATTCAACTGTGTCGAAGGCTTTTCTAAAGTCCATGAAGGCGACCCATATTGGGCTGTTATATTCCGTTGCTTTTTCGTTCAGTATCCTTGCGGTGTGGAGATGTTCTATTGTACTCATGCCTTTTCAGAAGCCCGCCTGCTCATAGGGTTGGTAGGCATGTGTCAAGTTTGTATTCAAGGCGGTTTGTTATTATTCTCATAAATAACTTGTAGATCTGTGATAACAGGCTGATTGGTCTGTAGTTTTCTAGGTTGCTTGGATCACCTCTCATATTGAGTATTGTTCTACACTTCTTTTCAATCTGCAAAAAAATAGTGTTTATAGGTTACAAAAAATTCAAAAGCGAGGTATGAGAATAATTTTAAAATGTAATAATCAAACGCCAATCAAAAATATGTTGAATGTGTTACAGTTAATGAGTGTTAACCAGAGAATAACCTATAGGACATTGAACTATATATATATATATATATATATATATATATATATATATATATATATATATATATATAAGATGAAAGAAAATATGTTTCCTAGTTATTTAAGTGAAACTCTACATTTTGTAAATGAGTTGCATGAGCATGATACTAGACATCGAAACGACTTCATGATAAATAAATATAATATTCATTTTATGTACAAATCCATAATGAGCAGAGGACTTATTTTGTATAATAATCTGCCAATCTACATTAAATACTGTGAAAATTATAGAGTATTTAAGAAGTCTCTGATAGTATATGTATTTGAAAATTTTTCTTGATGGACAATATGGATGTAATCATTAGTTTATCAATAGCTGTATGCTAAATAAAGGTATTATTATTATTATGTTATGAAACTTGCGTTTGTTTCTTTCAATATTTTTATCTACTGTTTGTTTCGTCCAAGCTGGTGGTGATGTTGTTTCCTTTGTTAGTCGTTCTATCAACCGTTTGCTATATATCGACTTATTATCTCTTATTTTACCAGGATCTACACGGTATTGGGTGCTGTTGAACCTTTTGGCTCTTTCCAATTTTGTGATTATTACGATCTTGCACCAAACCACTCTGTGATCACTGCCCGTAGTGAAGGAGTTCAGAACGTCGACATCTTGAACGATATGTTTGTTTGTTGTTAGCATGTAGTATATTTCATTTTTCGTATTTCCTTCCGGACTGGCCCAGTTCCATTTTCTGTGAGATCTTTTTTTGAAAAACGTATTCACTTTGTATTGGCGTCTGAAATTAAGATCGTAGCGCCGGAACGGCTAATATCGGTACTAAAGCATGGGCCATTAACGGTTTTTTCCCATTGTTTGGTAATGGTATATACGTTCATTTCATTTTGAGTTTTCGAACGTTTAGCTTCGTAATTTGTATTTTTTTGGACTTCGTATTTTCCAGTGGTTCATTGTTTTTAGATTGAGGAAAATATTATCTCTGTTCAACTGTAGATAACCTACCTACATCGAGTGGAAATTCACACTGAGTTTTTATCATTGAACATGGAAATCAATAATAAAATAAAGGAGAAAATGAATTAATTGGTTCAGAGGAACTATGTATTCATCATGGAAAGGCTGTATGATAGGACACCTATTTATTTAAAAAGTAAAAAAAAAGTACGAACGGAAGAGGTTTCGAGTATAATGGACAAAGCTAAGTACTTACCAAAAAAACTGAAAGAAATAACATGAAATAAAAGAAAAATTAACATGAATACTCAGCTTGAATGGTTTGAACGGAATTAGTTATTATATTTTTTGAATTTTCCTGACGTATAACAGCTCTCCTGAAAGTACGGTGGACTTCTGAGAAGCTGGTTATTTTTTTATAGAATCTCTATTTTCCTGGTTATATAATTGAATATTTCAGTTTTCACCTAGCTATAGAGTCAAGTTTTATTTCATATTCTTGATGTTATGATAAACTGTTATTTTGGTTGTGCAAATAAACATTATTTATTATAATTATTTTAATAGTATCTCTGGTTGTTACATCATGAAAGAAAATACAATTATCTAGAATCTCTGGATGATTGCCCAGGTTCAGATTCCAATAAAAGTGAAAGATTTTTCTTTGGAATAGCATTGGAATTCAAAAACCCTACTTTTTCGGTCAGCTGAAAATTGCACATCATCAGTTGGTATAATTCTATGTGAAAAAATCCACAAACTTACTACAGGGAAAATAATTATTCTCAGTAAACTGTAAAGAACAACTCTCTTATGTTCAGACACTTTTTTTCAATCTTCAAGTTATGAATCCACGCCTTTCTTCTGTCCATCATTTCCTTGTTTCCCAACTTTGTTTGGAATACAACTTTGAATTGTCCAGCTGTCAGAAAGGTATGTAAGCTATATTCGGAGTTTTTTTTGCCCAAGATGAACAATAGGATACACAACAATAGTGATTCATCTCTTCTGAACGTTTGTAAACGATCCCAAACAAAATTAAACACATTATTAAAACTCGACAACTTCTCATATAAAATACACGTAAACAAATGTAAACAAAGCAATCTATGGCCCATGCGTTAGTGATATTCTACACCGGTAGGGGGCATATCGCTTATCTACGTTCGCCAATAGTTGTTCTCTTTCCAGGTAATTTGCATCGTCCCTCTTTCATTTCTTTTCCCCATACCGAATTTTCCAACATACTGCGAGCTGTTACACTGCTCTCCTATTCTTGCGTTAAAGTCTCCTATTATCAGCGTGTACTTTGTTTCATTTTCTGTTAGGTTCTGTGAGATTTCATCATACAGCACCCTGACCTCTTCATCCTCATGGCTACTTGTTGGTGCATAGATTTGAACAACTTTAATTATAATATTGGAGTGTTATGTATATTACTCTATTTGATATGACTTTAAGTATTTGAAGATTTGGGGAAAATCGTTTGTCCTGTCTTCCTTTGTAAAATAGGATATGCCCTATTCTTAATCTAATGGATTCCTCACCTCTTCTCCTTTTTTCTGATATTCCCAGAATATCCCAGTTTATTCTGTCCAGTTCGTATTGTAGTTCCGTAAGCCTTTCCTCGTTTCCAACTGACCTAGCGTTATAAGTTGCAATGTGAAGTTGGCAGTGTTGCACCAGAATGGTAGTTGATGAATATTTTATGTAGCTACATTTTGCAAAATATCAATAGGTTTAGTCAAATTTTGAAAAATTTGATACTAGACTGCTGTGATAGTATTGTAAATGCATGAAAATTTACTGATACTAAGAAATAATTGAAAAGAGACAAATGAGTAAGAGCGAAGTTGATGCCGTGGAGTTTTTTAATTTCTATCTCCCATTATTATATTGAAAATAAAAATTCTGATGAATTCTTAAATTCAAGTAGACGAATGTGTTTCACACATTTGAATTATTTAGTTATCTACCTATTGGTATTGTTCCACAAAAATTTGTATACCTAATAGTATGTTGTCACATGTTTTGAATTGTCCAAGATTATCAAGAGAACAATAGTGAAGTATCTGAATAAGGTTATTATGGATTTTGATACAGGAAATGAATTCTAGATTACTTTTGGATTAACCCTTGTCAACTTAAATCCCAGACATTGAGGACGAATCATGAGTTCATTTTTCAATCTTATAATATTATTATTACATAGTATTGTATCGAAAATTCCATTTTCAGGCGAGCTTTTGGCATACAGTCAATTCATATCACAATATTGAAGTAAAGGAAGAGTCACTGTGATACAAAATTTTAACGAGCAGCTCATATCAATATATATATATATATATATATATATATATATATATATATATATATAAATAATATCAATCATAATAAAATTAAATGTTCATTATTGAATTATGGATAAATTAATTATCATTCCAAAGGTTTCTTCCGATAGAGAGAGATATCAAGTTCATTATAATGAACTCCGCAATACACTAACTCAAATCATGAAAAACATACTTGTCGACCATGGTCAATTTCATACATTACATAAAGTGAACAATGAAAATTCTTTAATAATTAAAAAAAATATCCATCAACTTTCCAAGGAAGCTGGTTATACGTATTCCGCAACGCAAAATCTGCATTCACAATCGAACGGTGAATTATAGAAATTGTCAAGTAATCTCGACTCAAAATCTGCATACAGCAGACTCGGAGTGAATTAACAAATTTCTAATTGTTCCCCAATACAAGTACCACTGTCTGGATAACAATCCAGAGCGCCATCCCACCGAAGATATTGGAAAACAACAATTCACCGCTTGGACTGAAAATGCAGAAATTCGTCGCTTAAACACGTACCTCCTTATATGAAGATAACTACTCTACAACAGTGGTGTATATGATTCCAAACACACTAACATAGTGATTACTGACCACGATTTTATTGGGGAACAATAAGAAATTTGTTAATTCACTCCGAGTCAAATAAGCTGCACTGATGAGATCTAATAAGATCGAAACAGCTGTATGCAGATTTTGGGTCGGGGTGACTTGACAATTTCTATAATTCACCGTTCGATTGTGAATGCAGATTTTGCGTTGCGGAATACGTATAACCAGCTTTCTTGGAAAGTTGTTTGATAATTTTTTAAATTATTAAAGAATTTTCCTTGTTCACTTTATGTAAAATACACTAACTAAAAATCTGCGTTAATTCAAGGCGCACAATGAAAATATCATCAATAGGCCTAAAAGATGCATACGAAATTTAAAAGCAGTAGAATTAAGAACTCTCAACGACATTCATCAAAAATTCGCATAACAGAATTGATTAAAACAACTAATATAATTCGTTTAATAAAAACTGTATTCGTGTATCAGCTTATTGCGTCCAAAACCGTGGTTTAATTGATATATTTTGTGAAAACCATCTTACGCCTACTTAAAAATTGATATGCAAGAAATAATGAAAATAGTTTTAATTTCACCGAAAATGCTTGATTATATCAAATTAATTATAAGAATATTGCAATCATTATTGACAAGGTAACTCTGTTTAGAATTTTCGTTTGTGGATGATATCGAAAGTCGTAACATTTAACAGTTATTATCATGTATCTTGTGACTCATTAATCTTAGATTTATTTCTATATGACATACCCGAATATGTTTTACCATGTGATTAACGAGACATAAGTTAATAAGATAATGGAAAATTTATAATTGAACTGAAAGCTATTATTCTTCCATAACAGATCCAGCTGAAACAACTGCAAAAACTGGTAAAGGAGCAGCAAGAAGTGATACTCCGAAAGGAAAATCAGATTCAGGTGAGATGAAACCATGAATTATAGAAAAAATAGTCCATATTGAATGCATTGATTCCTTGCCTGATTTTTAATTTTACAATATTTGAATATTATATGACATCATTTCGTAACTCATCAATTTCTACAATATATTTCAACATTTGAAAGTAACTATTTTACCAAATAATTTCATTTACTTATCCAGTACAACTTTTTTTTTTTTTTGCGGAGAGGGGAAAATCTCCAAACAGATCTCCTACGCGATGTTTAGGAGTATGTCGGGATGGCTGTTGTTGATGCCGACCGACTCAAAACCCCTCTCCTTTTTCGCTTTCGCGCGGTTCATCTCAACTCCCGGAATTTGGACCTAAGGTCTATAACGTCAGGAGCTGAAAGGTTACCTATCATATTTCCTCATATCACATCTCATACATATAAATAAACAGGTGTATAACATGAATTGTAAATACTTCTTTGTACATAAATAGATCTTTGGGACGTATACACTCTCAACATATAATTACGCAACGACAAATATGTAACATGTGCTCAGTGACTCTTCTCAGTTTGACTCCACCGAGGAAGATACCGCCGCCTCTCTATCCTCCTTTTCCTTTTTTTTTTCATTATTTGGGTAATACAATCATAGACAAGCCTGAACTTTTCTCCGTCCTCTATGGTTAATGTAATCAGCTCCTCTGGCGTCGGTAGGCGCCCCAAGGACCTTTGGAGTTGTCCCCTCTGCTCGGTCCATCTTTCGCATTTCCAAACGACGTGCTCTGGGCTATCTACCACGTGACACACTTTGCACAAGTCGTCCACCGTCTTCTGAATCCTACGAGTGTATGCCCCGAAGGAGCCGTGACCGTTCAAGAATTGCGTAAAGAAGTAGTTTGTTTTGCGATGGGCACAGCCCATCCATGTGCGAACGTCCGGGATCAGGCGTTTTGTCCATGCCGCCACATCCCTTCCTCCCTTCCATCTCTCTTGCCATTTGTTTAGCGTCCGCTTTCTGGCCATGCGCCTATTCCCAGGCAGCCTTCCCCCCACTGTGTAGAGGAAAGACACCTCCGCGGCCATGAGGTCAAACGGCGGAAACCCCGCTATGACCTGCGCCGCCTCTGCCGAGATGGTACGGTAGGCGGACGCGACCCGGACAAGACCCTTTCTCTGGGCGGAGATACACATGTTGAGCTGTTTACCCTGCTTTAGGACCTCCCTCCACACTGTCACCGCGTACAGCATAGTGCTATGTATGACCCCGCATAACACCCTTCTTTTCCAGTACAAGGGCCCCCCCACATTTGGAAGAAGCCTCCGTAACGCACCCATTCTACCCATAGCTCTCTGGATCATATAGACAATATGCGGTGAGAAGGACATCCTTCGCGCGAAAATGACCCCCAAGTACTTGATTTGGTGGTCCGGAGGCCTCTCCTCACCAAGCATGGGGAAAGTCAGGCCCGCTATGCTTCTTGGTCCCTTAGCCACTAGGACTTCTGTTTTTTGTGCTGACACTTCTAGACCTCTCGCGATGAGCCACTCGTGTGCCCTTCTGATCGTCGCGGATACTTTGGATTTTGCCTCCTCCGCGTTCCCTGCCTCGATGACATATAGCAGGTCATCCGCGTATGCTACTGACATCACCCCGTCGCCGTACGCCAGCTCCAGAACCCCATTGTACTTAATGTTCCATAGGGTGGGACCTAGCACTGACCCCTGCGGGACGCCCATCGTACACTCTCTCACCACCGATCCCACCTTGATAAACCTCCGACTTAGGTATTCCTCACATCCCCTCACCAGATATTCGCTGATGCCCATTTCCCTCATAGTGTGGATCGTATGGGCCCAGCTCGCGGTGTTAAAGGCGTTTTTTACGTCTATTGTTACCAGCACCACAAATCTTGACGCCGCGTTTTTGACTTTATAGAGTACTTCCCTCATGGCCGAGACGGTGGATTTCCCGGCCCGGAAACCGTGTTGGTGTTCTGATGTTCTATCTCCCTCGTCTAGTTCCAATGTCAGCCTCCCTACTAACATTCTCTCGTATGTTTTTCCCACATAGCTTAGTAAACATATCGGCCTGAAGGCAGACGGGTCTGTCATGCCCTTATCCTTTTTTGGGAGGAGTACTACCCTAGCTGTCTTCCATCCCTCTGGCATGCCTCGGCCCATGAGGCAGTCGTTGTACAGTTGTAGGAGGAACTCTGGTACCTCCCTCACTGCTACCCGCATGGCTTCCACCGTTATCCCATCTGGCCCGGGAGCCGTTTTTGGACGCATGGCTTTGCTTGCTTCACACAATTCTTGTATCGTGAAGAGAGGCGCTTCTTTAACCACCCCTTCGCCTCTTTCCCATGTTTCCTCTGTTCTGGGGAATAATGCCGTCAGAATCTCCTTCCTCTTTCTCACTGTGAGAGAGAAGGGTAGACCCTCCTGCCTGAGGTGTTTTGTAGCCTTTCCCCCATACATCCTCATTTACGCTATCAAGGAGCTCTTTCCATCTTGTCCTTTTTGCCGATTGGACAGAGCGCCTCATACTCTTCTTTGCTGCCTTGATCTCCCCCTCCACAGCTACTAGTCCAGGATCCCGAGCTCGACCTCTTGGTCGCATCCTGGTGTATCTGCGGCGTAATGAGAGCCAGCTCCTGTGTGCCGTCTCCACCTCCTCGTTCCACCAGTATGGGACCCTTCTCTCTCGGGCAACTTCCCTGAGAGCGGAACCCCTGAAAATCCTCACCAACTCTCCATACGCTTCATGTGGGGGGAGAGGCGGAGCCCTCTCATTCAGTACCGCCAGGTTCTCCGCGAACTTCTCAGGATTCATCCTTATGCATGCTCGTTCCACGACCGTTCGGGTGTTTCCCTTTATCTTAAAGCTGATGTATCCGTGTTGGGTATATGGGTCGTCATGCGTGACTGTCCAATCTGAGTAGAGGGCCGCGTGTCCCTCTCGGACTATAGACACATCTATATGGGTTGCTGAGCAACCCCGAACAAAGGTGGGAGAGCCGTCGTTAAGCGCAATCGCCGAGTCTTGGGCCATCCACTCTTCGACATATTCGTCCCTTCGATCTCTCGTTGGGGATCCCCAGTATGCCGATTTCGCATTCAGGTCCCCTGTCACTATGAAGTTTCCACTACCTTGGGGGATTTCTCCAAATATGGAGTCTATCTTTCGCTGGAACACCTCAAAGCGCACATTCGGTGAGATGTAGGCCGCTAGTATTACCAGACCTTCCAACTCTACGACTATATAGCTCTCTCCTATCCTGACTCCTCCAACTTTTACACTTCTGTTCAGGAAAATGACTGCCACATCCCTGTTAAGGTCTGTGGTCCAGTTATTTGAAGTACATAGTTTTTTGTTGGGTTCCGATACTATCATTAGGTCCACTTTTTTTTTCATCGCATATGCCCACATAAAGTCATGTGCCGCTCTGGCTCTTCCCAAGTTAACTTGAAGGCAGAGAATCATTTTGTCCTGCTGTCCCTCCCCTGTTCCTCGGTTACCTAAACATACTAAAATACACAGTAAAACTTGGACATATAGGTAAGTATCACAGCACACTATATCACATCGCAAAACATACATAGAAAAGATATCACAGCATACTATATCACATCTCAGAATATATAAATAAAAAATATCACAGCACATAATATCACGACTAGAGCACCTCAGAAGGTTACACACTACATAAAATGTATGCGCATATATACGTCTATGCCACGGATAACCCTTCCTTAGTGTGCATATACGCTCCATTTTACAGAGAGATTTCACAGCCCCCATATCACATTATTTCTGGCCTCGGTCTGGCCTTACTTCCAACTTTTTACCTCTGCAGGCCTTACTGTGTTTTCTGTGTCCTATTTCCCTGCACGTCAGACAGTTTGGTGGGACCGTACACTCCCGCACCCTATGCCCGAGGGCTCCACAGAGTTTGCTTCTGTCTTCGCCTTTGCATACTTTTGCGATATGACCCTCCTCCCAGCAGCGGTTGCATTTGAAGATTTGTTGTCTCTCCCTAATGTCGACAACAGATAGCCCCATCCTAATGTGCCTCCTCTCTACTAACTTTTTTATAGTCGCGCTTGGGGCCAGCACTGTAGCCGCTAGCCTGCCTCCGTACATGGGCCGCAGGGCCTTCACCTCCACGCTTTTGTCGTCAGGGGATTGGAGTTCTTTGCAGATGTCTGCCTGGACCTCTGCCTCTGTCATGTCCGCATCAATTCCAAACACATTAACGGCCCCTCTCTCCTCGTTTCTCCCAAGGACCCTGACTTTTTTTTCGCCGACGGCTGTCCTCATTCCCTTTGTCAGCCTGTCCGTCTCCCTGCTTCCCTCTCTTATCTCGACGAGGAGGTGCCCTGCCCTCGTCTTCCTTATCCCTTTTATGTCCTTCTCCATTTCTGGAATACCAGCAACCTCTCTTTTCAAGGTCTTAACCATCTGGGCTAATGAGGTTGCCTCACGAATCTCCACCACCATTGCCTCCGTTTTATATTTCTTCTCTTTCCCTTTCCTCGGTCCTTCCTTGGTTCTTATGCCTTGGAGTCTCACCTTCTGCCTCTCGTACAGAGCACACTCTACGATCTTTCTGCTTGTCTCTGTGTCTAGGCCTGACTCAGTCACGATGTGTAGAGGGATGTCGTTTTTTGCTTCTACCTTGGCCCTTATTTTCCTCAACAACCTATACAAGTGGGAACGCTGTCGTCTCTTTTCGTTCGCCAATCCGGCGAAGAACACGCCCCCCTCCTCGCCCTGGTCCTCGCCCTCGAGGCTCTCCCATTTGGGCGTTCTCTGCCGGATGACCTCTCCTTCACGTAACCTGTTCCCTTTCAAGTGGCTAAGAAGCCGCCTTGATGACCCCGTCAGCTGTTTGAGGTACCTTAGGTTTTTCATCTTGTCCGCCTGTGCTATGACAACCACGTGGCCCGTTAGCTCTTGGGAGGTGATTTGCCCTCTATCCAATTTGTGTGAAAATGCCTCCTCCGGCCAGTCTAGCTCTGTTATGGCTCTAAGTTCTTCCTCGTCCATGTCCGACTTGATATTTTTCCTAATGCCAGCAGCTAGGGCCTCTCTCCTTATTTCTTCTGTGTCAACCGTTTGGGTCGCCATCTCTGTTCTTCTAGGAAAGTTTGATTCATCTTGAACCATCTCTAGTTCGTGCCTCAGCATGCCCTCCAGTTCTCTTAAGTTTAGACCTATGGTGTCTTTCGTCTCTCCTCCAATCCCCAACTCCGCCAATCTATCTACTACCTGCGCCATAGTACCCATCATGCTCACCATCCTATCACGCGTGATATTAAGGAGGGAGCAATCCATCTTCCTCTTCTTCCCCCTGCTTTCCTTGAAGAGGCCGATTAGGCTGACGCTGGTATCCTCCTCCTCAGTGAAATCCATGGAGTTTTCATGAGTCGGGGTACTCGACTCTAATCCCTCTCCTTCTCTTCCCGGAATCACCCTCAGCAGGTAGTCCTGTTTCTCGTTGTGGAAGGTTAATCTGTCCAGACTATCTCTGTTCTTTTTGGACTCTTCAGGGGTGCTCCAACTGGCCCATACTTCGTCCATTTGGGATATCCTTTTGTCAGGTCTGCGTCGAGGTTGGCCCGGGGTGTACCAGGCGTCCCTCTCCTCCGAGTCAGGAGTACCCGTCAACTCCCTAACCTCTACCAGTTCTGCTTCCTCTTGCATTGCGACTTCGACCTCCTCCGAGCTGTCCTTATTTTTCGTATCCTTCCTATCCTTACTCTTATCCGTAGTCGTATCCGTGTCCTTGCATCTCGTGCCTGTTCCATCCTTGTCATTCTTATCCTTACTCGTGTCCGTTTGTTTTGCCTTTGTCTTCGTAAATGGAAACTTGCTCCCCCCAGAATCCGTGGAGCTGCCTGCAAGTGCAGGGTAGGATTCTCCGGCTTCGCCGGTACCTACCTGGGGTATTATACCTGTTTTTGTATCCATTTTTTATTTTTGGGGGCAGTGCACCTCACACATCCCCCGGTCCGTAGGAATAGCGATAGTCGTCATAATTTTTATCAGTCCGATACAGAGTGAGCCATAGTGGCCCACGCACATAGGGGAAGGAGAAAGGAGTAGGATAGGGACTTAGTGGAAATTTATAGGGACACCCCCTAGCCCTCGGCAACCCTAATAGCTTCGGAGGTAGGAACACGGAAATAATGTGAGGGGATAGCTAAGTCTGGGTGTGAACTCAGAATAGGGATCAGGCAGTATTGGTTTTCTCTGCTCCTCCCAGGACCCTCCTCGGCATGTAGAATCATACCGACAAAGCTCCTAGGATTCACTGCAGGTACTTAAGCCCCCACACCACGTCAAGGTGCTGCCCAAGTGGGGGTCCAGTACAACTTGCAATGTAACGTTTTACTTCGATATCGGTTACTTCTAGATACTAATGATTTGTCTGTTCACATAGGCCAAACTATTTTTATTCGCTATTGCAGCGTATCGCAAGTCAGCAGTCAGGTCCAGGATTAGTTTTTTTATCCGTTTCAGAGTTTTATATATACACACATATATATATATATATATATATATATATATATATATATATATATATATATATATGTATATATATATATTACATAAAGTGAACAAGGAAAATTCTTTAATAATTTGAAAAATTATCAAACAACTTTCCAAGGAAGCTGGTTATACGTATTCAGCAACGCAAAATCTGCATTCACAATCGAACGGTGAATTATAGAAATTGTCAAGTCACCCCGACTCAAAATCTGCATACAGCTGTTTCGATCTTAATAGATCTCATCAGTGCAGCTTATTTGACTCGGAGTGAATTAACAAATTTCTAATTGTTCCCCAATACAAATCGTGGTCAGTAACACTGGCTGGATAACAATCCAGAGCGCCATCCCACCAAAGATATTGGGAAACAACAATTCACCGCTTAGACTGAAAATGCAGAAATTGGTCGCTTAAACACGTACCTCCTGATATGAAGATATCTACTCTACAACAGTGGTGTATATGATTCCAAGGCACACTAACATAGTGATTTAAAATCTTTGGATATACTCACGAGAGCGCGCTTCGAATATTCTAGTCGCTTAATACGCAAAATACAACAATCAAATCATGAAAAACATACTAGTCGACCATGGTCAATTTCATACATTACATAAAGTGAACAAGGAAAATTCTTTAATAATTTAAAAAATTATCAAACAAACTTTCCAAGGAAGCTGGTTATACGTATTCACCGTTCGATTGTGAATGAAGATTTTGCGTTGCTGAATACGTATAACCAGCTTCCTTGGAAAGTTGTTTGATAATTTTTTAAATTATTAAAGATTTTTCCTTGTTCACTTTATGTAATGTATGAAATTGACTATGGTCGACTAGTATGTTTTTCATGATTTGATATATATATATATATATATATATATATATATATATATATATATATATATATATATATACCTAAATATAATTATTTCTTTGAATTGTTGTTACCTGTGAACTATTTTTTTCACCAAGCCTGTTATTGCTAATAATTATCAAAAAGTTATATATATATATATATATATATATATATATATATATATATATATATATATATATATATATATATATATATATATATATATATATATATATATATAGCGGTTGTCCTAATTGCCATGGGCCACTAGTGCTATCTCTGCAACTATTAGAACTACAAGATTGGTCAAATTATACAGAATGTGCAGTTTTTCGTCTTTTTATCATTGGAATGCACACTAATATGAACATGTGATATATCGTTAAAATCACAAAGAAAGTTTTTTTAAGAAATGAAATGAAAATATAGGTCGGTATTTAAAAAAAGTAGGTTGATGGTGATATCTCGAAAACTAGAAACAGCGAATTTCCTTAAATAATACCCAATTCAAGAATGTCCGAAAAGCAAAAATTTTTTCCTTCACTAATTGTTTGTAAAAAATTTACTTTTTGAGATATTCGATCTAATAGTTTTGAGCAATTTCTCGAGAAAAATTTAGTACGTGGGTTCCTAGTTTTTATTACGGTTTGCTATTGAAGGGTGATTCTTCATTACGCGATGCCATTCGCGAATTTTTTTTTTCAATAAAATAAGTTAGTAGAGGAGCACGAGATGCTAAATGAGGTTTTACTCGAGCGTCGTGAGGACCCTTTGGATTGTGAAGATTAGTTGCTAAAACAGAAAAAAGGTTATACGATGTATGCCCTTTCAGTGGAGGGAGTAAACGTGTACAGATTGTCAGAATTGTAAAAAAAAATCGTTAAATAGAAATACTCGTGCGCGCCAGATATTAATAGTTTATACACCTCAAATGTCTCTGATAACGAAGTTAGGTTAATCTAATCCGGTTTGCATGGTTGAAGTTACCATACGAGGGGGTTGAAAATTGAAAAGAAAATTATTCGAGCGCGTCAGTATTGAGAAGGGATGTTGAGTAAACCCTAAAGGAGCTCCTATTCAAAAGACTGACGATTTGGACGGTACCAAAACTAATGGCTGATATTCGAAAATACAAAAAAAGTCATGACATTTCCTTTAAAAGTGAAAAAAAAATCGTGACATTTCCTACAAAATTGAAAAAAAAATCAATCGTGCTCGAGAACGTCCAGGTGACGTTTCCTTTCCGCCAATTGAGATTATATTTTAAACTGAATACTATTATTCATTTATTACAGCAGATGAACGTGCCTCTGCAACTGAAACAAAAAAAAATTCCAGTACAAGAAAAAATGAACCTCAAAAAGGAAAATCCGATTCAGGTGAGCTGAAAGTAATAATGACTGGGAGCAATTTTTCTATATTGAATTCCCATGTTATTTGTACAACTTCCTTGCTACATTTCTAAGTTTTCAATATTTGAATATTTGTTGATGTACAGAGGTAATTAATCCCCTGGATATTTAACAATGTTTGAAACAAGAAGTAAGTTGGCATTAAATATTGTAGAAATATTTTACTAAATTAAGTCGTTCGCTTATTCAGTATATTTTGAAAGGTATCCTTTAAATATATCAAACTAAACCTTTGATAATTATTTAATTTAACTGATTATGGATTGATTGGGGTGATTCATGATATAAATTAATGAACACATCAAAACAATGGTTCATAAAAACATTTAAATATTTATTGAATAAATTACTCATGACGCACGTTTCGGTAAAACTTCAACTTCTGCAGATGCTAAATGCAAACTGAATATATTTCTCCATTATATGGAATACAAGAAATAAATAGATGACAAATTGTGTGGAAAGCGAAATAGAAAAATAGTTATAGGAAAAACCTATTCTGAACTAGTCAGGTAGTTCGGTAATTTTAAAAAGATTCAGAAGGGCGCTTGTACTATGATCAATTTGGAAAGAAAGGAAGGAAACACACATGTTTCATTCCTCCCTGAAGTATGTGTCAAGGAGGCGGGCAGCTTGAGTTTGGGATTAACTCCTTCAGCCAGATCAGAGGATACACTTGTATGTACAAGTGCATTAAGGATAGGTGAGACGGGATATTTATGGAACATAGGAAGTGTGGGTAGGGTTCAGAGGATTAATACTGGCCCAGCATTCACCTTATAAGTTTGCAAGCAGTGACTTACATAACCATGAGAAAACCTCTGAAAAAAACTCATGGCAGACCAGTCGGCCCCGGGGTTTGAACCCGAGACCTCCCAAATACTAGCCAGCGTACCTAACATACTCGACTAACTAGCTTGGTGGATCAATTTGGCTATTCAATAGGAGACCTGAATGTTTGTATTCATTTATGTGTAACAATTCTAGAAAATTACGTTTAATTCTCTTGCTTTCAGCATTTAATATTTCAAAGTGACAATTGAATGTGTGATTTATTGAATTAAAAGGTTTGCGTAATGTGAATCCCACTTTTGATTAACAAAGCTAAGTTTGTGTTCTGAAATTCTGGCCTGAAAGTTATACCAATGTAAAACTTATCACAATCACCACAAATAATTTTATAAACTCCTGATTTATTGTTTTTGTGAACTTTTGATTTATTATATACAACAATAAATCATACTACAAGCCCCCTTCTGAATTTTTTCAAAATTACCGAACTACCTGACTAGCTGTTTAGAATGGGTTTTTCCTATTTTACTAATTATTTGTAAATATTCTTCAATTTGCCGTTTCCACACAATTAATCATCTATTCATTTCTTGCATCCCATATAACGAAGAAACATATTTACTTTGCATTTACCATCTGAAGAAGGTGAAGTTTCACCGAAACGTGCGTCATGCGTATTTTCTTTAATACATATGTAAATTGTTTTTATAAACCATTGTTTTAAAAATTCAGTTGATGTTCGGGAATTTCTGATTTTCATTAAAGTAAGTCATAATCGTTTCCTTTGGAGATACTTTAATATTAATACGGTATTCATAATTATTTTTTTTACTTATGAATAAAAGGGGACACAGTGTTTGCCCGAACTGACTTCTTGTCAGTAGCAGTATTTCACTATGTTTAATGAAACATATATTTGTAATTCTGTAATGAGCTTATATGACATCGGAAGATATTGCTTAGTTTCACTTTCAGCAGTGTTAATATTGACATTTTAATAGAAAATCTAAGATACACATTATTTTTCGACATTATAACCCATTAACACTAGAACTGTATCTTGTGCCATTAATTGGTCGAATATTGAAGATGAATGTTCCAATAAGAGGATATATACAAGGTGGTTTACAATTGTTTTGATAGGGTAAAGTCGGGTGAGATAGCGCAGCGGGTGAGATGGCTCATTTAATTTATTTCGTCTATGTACTAGTAGATTTAATGCAGGTCGCCTCTGGCCAATCATGGTTATGTTCAGTGTAGAATATCGTGGCCAGTTACGGCCTTAAAAGTGAAAAAGTAGTTGATACTATGTTTGACAAATGCTCAAAATATTTCATCCTCTAGTTATAGGCGTAAATTTTTTCTGCTTGATCGTAGGCTAACTTAATTTGCACCATTAACTCAGTACAACTCCGTTCTTTATATCTAACCTTGGGATAACGCCTTAAATGCGAAATTAAATAATAAGTTAGAAGCTCAGTGTTATCTTTCCTGGTGGGTGAGATGGCTCGAGTCATCTGACCCGCACTGTCGGGAGAGTTGTTGCGCTCCAACTTACCCACCCAGTTTCATTTATCACATGTATTTCGGAAGTAATCACTACGTGGTGGTATTTTTTAATTTTCAAATTAGTGACAGTTGAAAATGCTGTGCCCAGCTTTAGAAGGGACAGGAGTTTTTCCCTTCAGACTTGCTTTTCCAGATTATGCCTTCCTCAATATTCACGAATCAGCAGGCAATAATGCATCCAATATTACGGACAATGATAATGTGGAAGATATAGAAAATACACCTGGCAAAATGTTAGATTCCATAAATCCCATTCCTTCCACTTTCAAAATTGAGTGCATAGTTTGTCGTCAATAGTTACATAAAGGCTGCAGGAGTTTCATAAATAAGTGTCTTAGTTGTGAAAATGAGATTAGTAGTTATTTTATATTTATTATATTTTGAATATAAATTAATTTTCCGTTCTCCACACGAATGAATCGTTTCCTGTGGTTAGTTAAAAAGTTGTTTATGTTCTTATGTTTTACTTATGTTCACTATCCTCACTTTGTAGAATATTCGATATTTTCATATGTAATTCAGTGCTCTTTTCACCGTTACAAAAAAAGGTGCGCTTACTAACCCGACTTTACCCTATAGAAGTTATATTGTAGGACTGATTGAAGGCAATAGTTTCATTTATTTTATGTCACCACCTGCCCCATCCCTATACAGGGTATGAGTGCATTTCGCTCTAACATCTCTTCAATACATCAAGTAGACTTTGAAATTGAGGCTTACTTGTATTATAAATGACTCTTTAATTTATATCTTCTCTGAATTATAAGATTAGAATAGTCCAAGCAAACAAAAGAGTGATATTTCAGAGCATTGGCCAATGCTAAGAAAATAAGCAATACATTTTGTACTTTATTGAATTTCGATGAGCACTTCCGGGATCACACCGATATTCAGCCTGTCAAACCATTAAATTAGTGCTGTGATAAATGAAGTTGTTTTTGAAGAATCCTATTATATTTCACATTTTTTTCCAGGTCCAGAAAAGAATGCAAACTCTGGAGGAAATGATCAATAGAAATAGGTGAAACTAGTTCTCCAAATCAAATAATTTTATGACAATAAAAATGTTTTAATTGATAATTTGTTTGCTTCTTAACGAAAACATTCATTGTGAAGAAAATCATGACTAATATACGAGGGTTGCTATTTATATTTCTGGCCTTGGCAACATTAAGCGTTGCTAGGCGACCGCTGACGTTTCCAAACGATAATTTAATATTTTTAAATATAAATTCTGCAAACAATTTACCATTATAGCTTTATTTGTGTTGTTGACAGTAGATTGAAAAGTTCTTCTCTTTCGAAAAATGGAATTGAATCGTGAACATTTTCGTGCGATTATTTTTCATAACTTTCGACGTGGATTGTCAAAACAAGAGTGCTTCGATGAACTTAATTCTTTATACAGCGATAAAGCGCCATCCTACGGTACTGTAAAAAACTGGTTTAACGAATTTAATCGTGGTCGATGTTCGATCCAGGACGAATCCCGTGCAGGTCGTCCAAAATCCGTTGTTGTGCCAGAAAAGATCGATGCTGTGCGTGAACTGATAAAGCAAGATCGTCATGTGACATACCGTGAGATAGAGGTGTCTTTGGACATTAGTATGACTAGCATCAACAAGATATTGCATGAACATTTGGGCGCAAAAAAAATTTGTTTGAGTTGGATCCCGCATAATCTGACAAACGCTCAAAAAAAGTCTCGTGTCGATTGGTGCAAGGAAATGTTGGAAAAATATGTTTAAGGTACATCAAAGGCTGCGTATAACATCTACACAGGTGACGAATCATGGATCTATGCATATGAGCCGGAAACAAAACAGCAATCAAGTGTATGGGTCTTCCAAGACGAGGCAAAACCAACAAAAGTTGTTCGAGGAAGAAGCGCATCGAAACAAATGGTTGCCTGTTTCTTTGGCATTAACGGTCATGTGGCAACAGTGGCGTTAGAGTAACGCAGGACCGTCAATTCTGAATGGTACTTGACCATACGTTTGCCAGAAGTCATCGGAGAAATTCGAAAAAAGCAGAAGAACAGGCGAATCATTCTTCATCATGACAATGCGAGCTCTCACACATCGACTCGAACAAAGGCATTTCTGACGGAGCGAAAGATCGAACTGATGGGTCATCCGCCGTACAGTCCTGATTTGGCACCCAATGACTTCTTCTTATTCCCCCACATCAAAAATAAATTACGCGGACAACGGTTTTCGACTCCCGAAGAAGCGGTTAATGCATTCAAAACACATGTTTTGGAGTTACCTCAATCGGACTGAAAAAAGTGATTTGAAAATTGGTTCAAACGCATGCAAGAGTGTATTGATCATCATGGAGAATATTTTGAAAACCAATAAAACCAATTTCGATCCTACATATTTGTTTTTTCATTATTAGGCCAGAAATATAAATAGCAACCCTCGTATTATATAAAATGGTTAGAACTAGTGAGAAATGAAAAAATATCATTATTATCTATCTAGATCAGTATTATGAAGGATCGTCAGTTTTAAACTGATGAACACTTTTATTTCAAAATCTTATATATGAATCAAGTATATATTATCGTGGGCGTGGTTGACGAAATTCTCTCGCAACTTGGCTTCCAATTTTTCATAATTATTACTGTTTACATAGCTCGAAAAGAACAAAGAAAAAGTAGGAGATCTCTTCTTTGGAAGAAATTTCCAAATTCATAAATATGAATTTTGGTAAAAATATTTCCATAATGTCAAAATGGTTAAAATGCGAATAATAATTCTCAAAGAAGCTTCGTTCGATATCAACAAAGCTTCATTAGATCAATTGCCCATTCATGATTTTTTAATAACTGTTATATTTCAGTCATAGAAGCGCTTGAAAATATTGTACAGGAAAATACACGTACAGGATGGGTCAATTGCGATGGGATTTGGGGGTTCAGGGTACTTCTAGCATAGATAGGGAAAAAAGAATAGACATGTCTTGGACTTGATTTTTTCATATTTGTTCAAATATGAAAACAGGCGGATTTTCCCAAAGTGTGCATTGTTGAAAAGACGATCTTTTTTATTATGAAAATCTTGGAATTTTCGAAGATGCCTTTTTTAGGTTTTCCAAAGACCAATCCACCACTGAAAGCCAATATGTCAAATAAAATTTAGTTTGTGAGATACAACCCTTGTGGGTGATGCATCATTCCAAAGGAACTTTTATGTGGATTTTGAGAAAAAAATTAAATATAACATGATTCATAAGAATATCAAGTTTGTGTTATATCTCTAAAAGTAAATGTAATTTGACATTTTGGCTTTCATTGATGGATTAGTCTTCAAAAAATGGTTATTTGAAAAATCAAGAATTTTGATAATGAAATAATATGGCAATTTTCCAAAAATACAAACTTGACGTATAGAAAAGCGGTTTTCATATTTGAACTTTTCTCGAAAAAATCTCAGAAGACGTCTATTCTTTTTTCGCTATCTATGCCAGAAGTACCCCCAAATCCCATCGAAATTGACCCACTCTGTACGTATCAGCCCCGTGACTTTAACCTAAAGAAAAAACAATTAATAGTGTACCAAAGGAAGCATTTTCTGTTTCACTTGTTATTATATAAGCAAGCCATATGAAAAATAAAGTCAATGCTTTCCTGCAGCAGGCAGTTGCTTTCTCTGAAACTCCGTAAACTCTGAAATGTCAGTGTCAAATTAAAGTTTACTTTTCTTAATTACACAGTTCTTAAAACGGATATAACAAAAAAAGTGTGCGGTCGGAGGACCCCGTCAGATACATTTCGTAAGGAACTTCTCCTTACTCTTTTCGATACTCATTTTGATGCTGAACATATGTTTTCTAATTGTCTCGTAATAATGTATGTGAATAGTAAATACACACTCGAATCACATGTAAACTAAACGTTTGTGAACAGTAAATACTTGTATCGAGTTATATATATGATTAACTTAATTTTCTAAGTTTGTATTACACATACTTGCTGCAGTTCACATTTCGCGCATTTTCAATGTTCAATATAATTCACATATGTTTTGGATCAAGTTCACCGAATAAAGAGTTCACATGCTTGAAATATTACAAAATGAAGGAGCGAAGGCCATTTACTACCTTCAATGAGGAATATCCACTACAAAATCATAGAAATAAAACTACTAAATGGGGAATCGGAGTAACTTCCGAGTACTCTTAGAAATTCGAAGACATTCGCCTACCTGGAGACTGAATACGTCGATGTAGAAGAAGATATGGATTTGAAAACGCAAAAGTACTAATGAATCCCACTTATTCCCATAAAATGTTCAATACAAATAGAATTTCAGTTATCGAATAATGACATACAAAATCAAAAATTATATACCTTTCACAATCTAGAGAGTGAAAAGTGAAAGTTTAACTATCTGCAACAGATACAGTTGTCCAGACACAGGTGAGTTTGCTACATGAGCTTCGAAGCCTATGACATTATCATCTATCCTTGTGCGAAGAATGTATGATACATCAAGGTGGTTCCCACGAAGGATATGAACAAAAGACGGCTGTTTCGTTCTTATTGGGACCTCCTTAGTAATGTCCATTTATCAATATAGCCCAGTTAATGAATACCCGAAAACATGAAACCTCGAAAAAAATTAGCGTCAAGCTGAATTTTCCCCCATCGATAAACTACCACTACCAAGGAATCATTTTTACAGAAGCCCCAAAAATCTCCCTGGAGCTTCACCACCTACCCCTCTCCAAAAAAGAAAATGTCAATAACTGCGGAAACTTCTAAATCTACAGTAATAATGATGCGATCAAGTTGAATACTTCTTTGTTGTGTTTTTTATAACTTGATATAACAGATTTGTATGGGTGGCTGCTATTTTGAGAGCGAGAGCAATCTTGTGTATATCGTCTGATGTATCTTCATGACGCACTTCAACCAGCAGCAAACGCTTCGGTTATTTCCCCGTTCAGTGTAACATAATGTGAAGGAATATGAAACACGAAATTATTAATACAAAAATTAAACAATTGAACTTAGGGAATTGTTTGATTAATTTCACTTTTTCGAATAATTTATATTCGTATATATATATATATATGTACATATATATATATATATATATATATATATATATATATATATATATATATATATATATATATATATTATATATATATATATATATTATATATATATATATATATATATATATATATATATATATATATATATATATATATATATATATATATATATATATATATATATACATAGGAATATAGAGGAATAGTTAAACGGGCACAAAGTTGCATATATTCAATTATATGGATAAAAAAATCTTATCTGGCTTCTTTAGTTCTGGAGTCATACAGGAAAAATCGAAAATTTCAAAATTTTTTTTTTGCCGATATCTTTTCAATTTAGGAATTTTTTTAAAACAAATTGTCACTTTGCCATTACAACTTTTTGTAGGCTATCCAAATATTTAAATAAAATCATATGCAGGCTATCGTATAAAATGAACCACCCTCAACTTTTAATTTTCAAATACGGACCTGCATTTTATTGAATGCCAAGAGTCATGTTTCATATTGTTGTAGTGTTTTCAACTGAATTACAGAGTGTTTTGGTAATATTGAATTATTACCAGTAACATTTCAACATTTTTTCGAAATTTCAGCTGTAATTAAAAAAAATATCATAGAATAAGGTATAGAATGCCTCGTATTAGTTCAATATTTTCCAAACACTTTATGATTTAGATAAAAATAAAACGCCAATGTGAAACATTACACTCTCACAATTTTTAGACTTATAAAATTTTAATCATTTTGAAGTTTTTTTCACCTGGTTGCTAATTTTTGATATATTGAGTTCCATTGGCTTAAAAAAATCCTGATCATCATTTTCAATGTAAATTTTTTTGCTGATCACGATCCCTGTTTCAAAAAAAGTTATTAAAAATAATGATAACTTTAAAAGTTGATATCTCAGAAACACCTTTTTTTCAGCTCAAATTTTCAGGAAAGATCTATAATTATATGTACTATGAAATAGAACTCAAGCGATTAATTTTGTGGGAAATAAGTGAAATTAAAAAGTGAAATTTTGTACATGTATGCAAAAAAAATCAGTGAACCCAAGAGCCCTTTCAGACTAGGATACTGTATGCGAGATACAGAATTTAGGCCAGATACAGTCAACATACTTTTGTTAGAATATAGTTTTGTAAATAAATTTTATCAGTACAATATCATTGCTGTACGGTGCTTTTTATGAAATGGACATTGAAGAGTGCGCTATGCTGTGGTATATTATATTTCTGGGTACTAACAGTGTACCATGTATAATTTATTTCCGTAACTTACAATTGACTTGATAGTTTGCGAACAGTTACTAGATAGTAGTGCACTGATTAATACAAATTAAACATCAATTCGCTTATCTAAAGGGTTTTCACTGCAATCCGTAAAAACTTAAAAGCAATATAAATTAACGAATAAACTGATTATTCATCGCTAATAACCAATATTATTGAAATATTTCATTTAATTTTTGTTATCCATCTTGAGATGATTATTGTAAAAATCAGTAAGCTTTCGACAAATAATCGTCTTGTTTCGAGAATTTTTAATAATATAATAATTTGATTTATTTAGCTAATGAATTTATGCATTCCTTTTTGAATGCACTGTATAATTACTTTTATAAATATACCTACCATATTCATTTTGTTGAACAATTGTCATTTCTTCAAAATTTTCACACATCTGTTTGGTAATTTCCACCGAACATTTTTCTTTTATATTTCTGTCGAAATGATTTTCATTACTTGTATCCCATATACAAGAATTCGGTTCTACCAAACTTATGAATTTCTCGTTATCAAAAACTCTCCATGGTACAATCGAAAAACCGTTCTATTCCACTTCACTTCTACTAATAAATAATAAAAATATTGTACGCCTATGCTATTGTGCTTTTTGAATCGCAAAAGTATGCAAGTCTGAACAGGTCCATAAGCCACAATGATAATTCGGTATCCCGGATTCGGATACTGTCGCCGGCGGCTGAATGAGCGAGATTCAGAAATTTAGTATCGCGATACGGTATGCTGTGCTGAATGCAGTGTGAAAACGTACATATAAACGCATGTTTTTTCTGTATCTGCGATACGCGTATCTCGGATACAGTATCCAAGTCTGAAAGGGCTCCAATAGTGAAATTCTCATTGAAGCATATCTCATAATTTTCGAGTATTTAGTGCATATATGCAAGTGAATAAAACTAATTGAAGTTACAAAAAACGGACTATCTTCAAAACAGAAACAAAAAACGGTATAAACTGATAAGAAGTGATCAGATCCACAAGAACAACAAAAAGTGGCAAAGCTGGAAAAAAAATAATGAGTGTCTACGTTCCTTATCTAGAATAAAACACAAACGCCAGTGGCGCACGTATTTCTGCTATATACCCAATGAAATGGATCAAACTAACAAATGAACATGGCAATGCAATGCTCAGAATGCAATAATATTTTACAACCAACAGAAATATCCATGTTCCACATGTGATGAATGCAGAAAAATTTATTGCAACGAATGTTCAGAATTGCCCCCCTCAGAAATTCGATGTATGCTCATACGAACACGACTTCTGAAGTTTATCTGTAAAAAATGTAGAAACTATGAATTTAATTAGCAATTTAGCGAAAATATTTGAGAAATGTTTAAAGGAAAGATTGATGGACTACTTGATAACCAATAACCTACTCCCTAAACATCAATATGGATTTACCGAGGGCCTAAACTCAAGTGATGCCATGCATGAATTAACATCACATGTTGCTGATGAAATGAATAAGAATAATAAATGTATAGCAGTATTCCTGGACCTAGCAAAGGCCTTCGACACGGTACCCCATCGAAAACTCCTTGATGTCCTAGAACAAAATGGAGTGAGGGGTCTTGTGCTGAGGGTCTTTGAAAACTATCTAACGAACAGAAAGCAAAAAGTCAAAATTAGAGAAACTGTTAGTACTCCTGAAAATGTACGGATTGGTATACCTCAAGGAACAGTTCTGGGTCCAATACTATTTAACCTATATATTGAAAGCTTACTGAAATAGATATTCAAGGTAAAGTAATATCATATGCAGCTGACACCGTACTTGTCTTTAGTGGTATAGATTGGGAAGCCGTGAAGTTACGAGCCGTTGCAGGAATTAAACAAGTCAAAAATTGGTTAGATGCCTTTAAACTATCACTAAATGTTAAAAAAACAAATTATATTGCATTTTCCAAAACATCTGCTGATCGTCCCCAATTTAAGAAATTAATATATGATAACCTAAACTCCGAAATACAAGAAACTAAAACCTCTAAATATTTAGGTATTATCATCGATCAAAATTTAAAATGGGACTCCCACATAACCTACGTAACAAAAAAACTTAGATACTTAGTTTACAAATTCTATCTTGTGAAACAATTTCTTAGCTTAGACCTCTTAATAACACTGTACTTCAGCTTAGTAGAATCTATATTACGTTATGGAATCCTGGTATGGGGAGGCTTATATGAAGTGGCTCTGAGGCCATTAAATGTTATTCAGAATAGAATTTTGAAAATTATTTTTAAGAAAAGTCGAAGGTACTCTACTCTGCTATAATATAATGAAAAAATTCAAAATATTAGATGCATATACATTCGTGCCATATGTTGTTATATACACAAACACGAACATTCAAAAAATTATATTAATGCTTGTCATATCACTAGAAATATATCTAACAAATGTATTGAAGTTCCATAACCAAATAGTGAATTCTTCAAAAATTCAAAAAACTACCTGGGCCCAAAATGTTACAATAACTTACCGATTGAGGTAAAAATGCTGCATAAACCTCACAAATTCAATAAAACTGCCTCAATGTATGTTTATCAAAATTCTAGAAATTTCTACAGATATTTTCTGGAATAATATATGTTATATTATGGTAATCGTATATTTTTCTCACATTAGTTCCCAAGTTTAACGTTTAAGTTTTTCCTGTGTATTGTATGTAATTCTATCTCTCTTTAGACTTATT
>JARQZK010003674.1:450000-462500 GCA_030704885.1 Cynegetis impunctata
TTTTTGGAGTGGTCTTATTGAAGAGAAAGATATACCCATTATGTAGTTTTCCGAATTAACATTTCTGCATATCAAAGACTGAAAAAAAATTTTCCAATTGAAGACTGTATGTTTTTTTTGATATAGGTAATGCTAATTCTAAAAGTTTTTGTGTGATATGAACATGTTTTTAATTTTTTTTCTGAATAAATTTCCTTCACAGTAATCTACTTACATGATGTTTTCTGTGAAAAATAACTTTGACACCAGATTTGCTGGGTCCAAATATACCTATTTTCTTCTCTCTCTAGTTCTGTACTCTAGTGGAGTTTCTAACGGTTTAGAAAATTGTCTTCACATCGATATTATTACTTCTGCTGATCCGAAATGTAAAGTTTTTTTTCAAGAATTTCAAAACGTTTCACAAAAGTATTTCAACGCAAATTTGATCAATTTGAAAATATCAATTTACCCCCACCCTAGAAGAGCTGGCTATGAGGTCCCAACAACAAGAAATCTGATCATGACTATATCCTCAACTGCTATTATTAGAAAAATCAAATTACTTCATCTCAAAAGTATTTGAGTGTGTTGATCATACTAGATTGCATGAATCATTGAACTAATAATTCAGAAAATATTAACCATCGGAAAAATCATCAATACAGTGATGGAGCGAAGGTTTTCACTATACTTTTATCATTGCAAGTTTGAGTAAAAGCTTACAATATCAAACCAGTAGTTGCTTTTGATTTGAATTTATTTGATATAATTTATCGTTTCGATATATGTAAATTCTGATGTCTCGGTGTTAGAATTCACAAAGTCAGCTCCGTTGAAAAGTTATCTGTTAAGAATGAAGTATAAACTTCAAAATAAAATACACTTGTTTCACCATATAAAAATATTTAGATACTGTATTTAGCAGTAAACAATAGTCGACATGTTTCGAGTTATGAACACATTATCAAGACTGACTACAGGATAGTATTACATCTTATCTTATAAAACAGACAAAAGCAAAGGTGATAGCTGAAAATCAATTTTTTCGTTCACAAAGGGTAATTTACCATTATGGTGGAAGTTATTTCGAGAATTTCAAGAAGGTCAAGGCACTTTCCTTTGTTACCTGAATGTAACAATTGGGTTTTGTTGAAATCCAGGAAAGGATTAAATTTTATACAATGTTCGGAGAAGCTAGTGGTATTTTTATTTTGTAAAATTGACTTTTTATGTTCTTCAACACGCATGTTTATATTCCTTTCTGTTTGTCTAATATAGAAAGCAGGTCATTCGTCGCAAAATATTTTGTAAACATCACTGTTTTCTTCGATGTAAGATTTTTCTTCATTATTGACCAAGAATGACTTTAAGATTCTTTTATTTGTTCAAATTGTTTTAACGTTATTTTTCGATATTGTGTGCAAATTTTGCTACTCAAATTCGGCACATAATATATTGGGAAGTATTTTTGTTCTTCATTAATAGTTTGCGTGGGGTATATTGAATGCAACAGATTCTTTATTCGTTTTTTCCCAATGAGCTTATCGATAAGACTTTCATTGTAACCGTTATTGCTGGCTAATAATTTAATTGTATTAACTTTGGTTTGAAAATTTGTTTCCGATAATGGAATAGTGAACAACCTATGTATGAACGAATGAAAAGCACTGAGTTTTATTTTAATGTGTTGGTTACTGTCACTGTGAATTAAAGTATCTGTGATGGTTGGTTTTCTATAAATGTTGAAAGTAAGAGAATTCAAATTCCTAGCAATCTGAACGTCTAAGAAATTCAAAGTGCCGTTTTCGTTATCTAACTGCCTATCTGTAGCGGTCCAAATACAAAAGATATCATCTACATAACGCCAAGAGGTTTATGATGATTAACTAACTGAATAGAATTTTTAATGCTATACTCCGGATTGAATTGAATTAAGGTGAATAATTTCTTATTCAAATACTGACATTATTTCTATGCAGGAGCATTAATATAAGATACTATTGGACGCATCGCGCAATCAATTTTATGTATTTTTGGTAAAGTATATAAAACCAGGCTGCGTGGGTTCATGGAAGTTAAGAAAAAAGTGTTAATATCTGAAAATAGGTTTTTACTATCTTTAATGAATGATTTTATTTCGTTTTGGAACTTTTTAGTGGGATCTATTTCAAGTATTGGGAATTTATCTGTATAAAAAAATGTAGGTATTTTTATCCATGATAGTTACAGTATTTCCTTTGTCCGCTTTGCATATAACCAAATTATTATCCTGAATATTTGATCTCAACTGTTTCATAGTTTCCAATTCGAAATTATTGTTATTTCTGAATTAATATTCATTTATGACTTCAGCGCATATAGTTTTTTCAAAATTCAAATTCTTAATTACAGACGAATTTAAAGCTAATTCAGCACTGACGGCTAAATGTTGAAAATTGGGCAATATTTCAAACCTTTATTCAATAGTTCTATTTTATTGTTACTAATTGTTGGTATTTGTGAAATTATGAACTCTACTATAAAGGTTTACTTGAAGTTTGTCACTCTTAATCAACAATGAAGAAGACTCACATAAAAATAACACTGGCTTCTCCGAATATTGTATAAAATTTAATCATTTTCTGGATTTCAACAAAACCCAATTGTTACATTCAGGTAACATAAAAGTCTTATCGATAAGCTCATGGGGAAAAAACGAATAAAGAATCTGTTGCATTCAATATATATATATATATATATATATATAAGTGGGGGTCCTACAGCTTGTGCCGCATCCCACATTTCGATCGCCATTTCTTCCTATCCTTCCAGTCATCCTCTTCGATATCTCGATCTTTCATATTTTTCCTGATTCCTTCTATCCATTGTGTTGTCGGTCTTCCTCTCCTTCTTCTGTTATGTGGTATGTACCCAAGTGCTGTCTTTGGCCACTGCGTCTCCTCCATCCTCATTACATGACCGTACCATAATAATTGCCTGGATTCTACTCTCTCTGCTGTTGTACATATGCGCCTTGTTTTCCTTCTGATGTCTTCGTTTCTGACATGTTGCAATCTGGAAATATTACATGATCTCCTTAAGAAATCCATTTCTACTGTTTCTATCTTCTTTTTCCCTTTCTCTGAAAGTTGCCAGCATTCACATCCATAAGTTAAAATAGGCTCTACAATAGATGTGTAGATTGTCATTTTTGTGTGAAGTTTCATTTTGTCGGACCAGAGTAACGAGTTTAATAATCGGATGGCTTTTTTCCCTTGCTGTATCCTACTTTCATTCAATATACCCCACGCAAACTATTAATGAAGAACAAAAATACTTCCCAATAAATTATGTGCCAAATTTGAGTAGCAAAATTTGTAACACAATATCGAAAAATAACGTTAAAACAATTTGTACAAATAGAAGAAACTTGTCATTCTTGGTCAATAATGAAGAAAAATCAAACGTCGAAGAAAACAGTGGTGTTTACAAAATATTTTGCGACGAATGACCTGCTTTCTTTATTGGACTAACAAGAAGGAATATAAACATTCGTGTTGAAGAACATAAAAAGTCAATTTTACAAAATGAAAATACCACTGGCTTCTTCGAACATTGTATAAAATTTAATCATTTCCTGGATTTCAACAAAACCCAATTGTTACATACAGGTAACAAAGATAAGCGCCTTGACCTTCTTGAAATTCTCGAAATAAGTTCCGCCCATAATAGTCAATTACCCCTTGTAAACGAACAAATTGATTTTCAGGTATCACCTTTGCTTTTGTCTGTTTTATAAAATAAGATGTAATACTATACTGTAGTCAGTCTTGATGATGTGTTCATAACGCGAAACATGTCGACTATTCTTTACTGCTATTTACAGTATCTAAATATTTTTATATGGTGAAACAAGTGTGTTTTATATTAAAGTTTATACTTTATTCTTTATGATGTTTCAATTTAAATAAATATTTGCCCGAATTATATCAACAGGAAAAGATGGTTCCAAACTGGAAGTAGCTGAAAGAAAAATTGATGGAAAACTTGTAATGCCTGAATCGAGAAGCCCACCACGTAAGCTAATTGATTACTATAGTTTATGTCACCAAATCATTTTCACGGAGATAATTTTTGTATTTTCGTAATGGTGATATTATTCATATTTAGCCTAAACACTTTTTTTATTATCCTTCACCGATAAGTAATTGAATTTCAACTATAATTTTTCACAAAATACAGCAGAATGGTAATAAGTTGTTTTTACATTGCAAGGAAATAATTTAATTTCAGTTTGCTATTTTTAAGTGTAACTTACAGTGATACTTGGAAAGTCATTACCAATGCTAGCTTTATTTTTATTATTTTGTAGGGCTTTTCAAGAGCTATAAGACAATGTGAATCAAATTCCTTAAGATCCCTTAGTTTTTAAATGGGGTGAGATTAAAGGGCTCGAATAAGATGGTGTTCGCTTGTTAATAGAGGTTTTAAACTGCTATATCTCGCCCAATATTCACTGTACAGGAAATCTATGCGCAGAGAAATTTAAGTCATTGAAAAAGCTACAATTTGATACTTTATAATTTTTTCGTTATTCAGTAATTTCCAAGATATTTTGAAGAAAAGGGTGGAAATACAAAATTGCAAAAAATCTCTTTCTCTTTAAACAATTTTTCTCAAATTAGGCATTTTAAATTGGTCAAACTTCTTGGGTGTATTGAAAATACATATATGAAGAGAAACACAGAAGGGTAAGGATCAATTTCGATTAGAAGGATAGTAAGGGGGTTGTTTCACTGATTTTTTCGTAGAAAAAAGTAGGTACCGACCTTATTTTGATCATAAGTCGCTTAATTTCTATGCTAGAATCTTTTCGTTTGAAAGGTCTACTTGAATACTTTGAAAAGTATTAAGATAGTTTTCCTCGAGAAATGCAAATTTTTCCTGTTATTTGACTTTGAATCTTTCAAATTATGCATTTGGCGAAAAAAAGTTAAACATTAACATGCCGTATCTCGGTTCCTATTGGTTGCAGAAAAATAATAAAACAAGATTTTTGTTTTTTTAAGCTACAATTTTGTTGTCCACAGTTTTTTTGATCAAATGCATATTCTTCGAGCTATTCGCAAAAAACTTTTAAAAACATCGATTTTTTCGTCGAAAAACTGTTACTTTCAACCACGAATAACTCAAAAAATATCAGTTTTAAAAAGAAAACGTAAAAATAATTTTTTTCTTAGAATTACTTTTGCCATCGATTTATTGAGTTCAAATGTGGTAAGAAATTTCCACCCCCGAGATGGGGTGGCAACCACCCCCAAGCCTTTGGCGTACACCGGCATGATATAGAAAATGATCCTTGCGCTATTTGCTACCTTCTGTGAAAATTTCTTGTAATTCCATGCTGGACGAAAAAATTGCGAGCCAAAATGCTTCATTTCCTGTACTATCTCGGCTTACTTTCTTGGTTCTTTGGATGTTGGAGTATACTTTTATATTTACTCTATGACTACTGAAGAACTTATGACATCTCATGCTTCGCATCACCGCAGTGCCGGATTAGCCACGTAGCAAGAGTAGCAAATGCTACGGGCCCCGTGAATTGAGGGGCCCCGCGATCCAACGCCTGTCTGACCGTGAAAAAAAAAGTTTAGATAAGCGTTAAATATCTTGCATGCCTTAAACGCGAAGCGCTTACGCTATGCTTCACTCCCACCAGAAAATCTAAAACACGATTTCGTCACGTTAAATCGTAGGTATAGGTTGTATTATACCTAACACGAGTAACTTTGGTATCAAAATCTATACATTTTTTCCCGCTTCTACCTATTCGAACTTACAATCGCATTTAATGATTCTACTTCATAAATTCCGATTTTAAGGGAGTTCTCGGACACCAGGTGGTCAGCCGAGCTGATGCTACGCTACGAAGGCACTTATATGCGGTTTTATCACTATTAAGCAAAATTTGGAAGATATTTTCAATAATGTGGATCAAAAAGAAGAGTGTCGTAATTAAGCTTACAGACTAGCAATGCTATCCAAAGTTTGAGATATTTATGCAAGAGCCAAAGATCTAACCGGCTGTGAGGAATACCAGCAACAGACATCAGGACGAATCAAACGAAATACAAAGTACAATCATTTCAGCGGCTCTACTACACTCGACGACTTTGTCGAAACCTGAACAACGTTTTGAATTTCAGTTGTTTATTGTCTTTATTGATAACGTACTGTCTGCTTTAACTAAACGTATGAAAGCATATCATAAAATTACTAGTGTTTTTCTAATATTTCGACAGCTAAAATCCCTTACAACAAAAGAGATTTTGGAAAAATCATCAAAAATGGTCAGTGCTTACAAAGATGATTTGGAGAACAGCCCAGGCAACGAATTAGTGCAGTTCGCGGAGCTGCTGAAAACAGATGTGGCTGTTGTTATTGAGAGCAACAAACAAGAGTCTCTGGAACTGCAATTTTATAAGTTTTTATGAAATAATTCTTTAGAAACGTATTTCCCCAAACACAGAATTTTCCTTGAGAATTTATTTGTCTCCCATGATGACTGACTGCAAAGGTAAACATTATTTTTCAACATTAAAACGCATAAAGAATGAGTTAAGGAATACAATGGGCCAGGAACGACTGAATCATCTTACTTTGATGAATATAGGGCATGATTTGCTTAAAGAAGTTGACACTGAAAGTGTTATCTCTAAATTTGCTCGTATTAAATCCTGAAAAGTTTATTTTTTATAGTTTTGTTTTATTTGAAACTTAAATAAAACAAAACTTTTAGAAATAAACTTTCAATAGTTTTGTTTTATTTAATACTTGAAAAAAATATTTTCTGGATTCAATATGAGCAATTTTAGAGACTCGGAGAAAAAACCGGGATGTAATATGAGCAGTTTTAGAGAAAAAACGCGAAGACGCGTACTGAAAAACAAAAGTGAAACCACCAAATCAAATACAAATACAAATGCCAATACAAAATTCAGTGTTGTCAGTTTTTATCAACCTTTCAATTGGGCCAACTAAATGTAGGTGTATAATTGTTTCGCACTGATTGACTGAACTTACGAATGGTCAAATACATTACCATAAGGTGAATTTAATGAAGTAACTAATAAAAGAAAACTATTTAAAAGTACGATTGCATTATACAGCTAAATCTGGAACTAGTTCTCAACATTTGAATACTAAACGGCAATGTTGAAAACTAGTGCAGAATAAGGTTGCTAAAGTTGTATGTTTGATTCACATTGTTATTGTAGCATTGTATTTCAGTTGCATCAGTTTACATTCCACCATATTATTGAAACACCAACAATTGTGACCCCCTGGCGAATGAAAAAGAGTGGCCAAAGTTTCTTGTCAGTTCTCATGGCTCAACCCCAATCAGCTAATGAAAAATATATAGGGAGTTTCAAAAACTGGTATCATTACACGCACACAGATATGCGTGTTCCTATATAGCCGCTCCTGGTTGTCACGCACACACATTTTCGGTTTTATTAAATAATCTGAGTTTAATACGATGAACTAACCAAGGGCCTCTTGGCCCAATTTGCTACAGGCCCCGCGCTGGCTTAATCCGGCACTGCATCACCGGCTAACTTGCTTTAATGAAGACTTGCAAAAAATCTTGCATGTTCATTCAGTAGACATTGATGTGTCATACAATCCACTATATTCTTCGCGACTTCGAAACAATGCAACTGAAATGTGGCCATTTCAACGTTTTAACCCGTCAAAAATATTTATCTCCCAAGGACTGAAAACTACAAAAAATGAATATGGTATCGCTGAATTTTTTATGGATCTAAGAATTGTTGTCATGAATTTTATTCGGATACGTGAAACAGTTTTTTTTGAAATATTAATATTTCATTATATTCTTTATATTCCTATTAATAGCATTTTAGCTAATGTCTTATATAAGAAATTAGATACTAAATAGTTGATGGAATCCGTCGTTACTACGTGATAATTTAACATGATTAACAAAACTAAATTTGATTTTACTACGTTTATTATCACAAACTATTTTGAAAAATATAACACTGCGATTGCAATTTCGGTCACTAGACCATCATCGGGCAGATTGAGTTAAGAACTGAATACAAAATAATTATAGATTTGCGCTTACGGGTGGAAAAGGATTATTGCAGGTACCTAAATAGACAAGAGGAACATATTTCAAGAAGGGCTAATCGAGTGAATTTCACAAATTGGTACAATACAATGTTCTTAGAAAAGTCATTATTGTTTAAATACACTAAATATAGGAGAATATATCAAGTCAATTTGGTCGTTCAGCAAGATATCTTTTGCATTATTATTGAGTTTAAAAATTTCTAATGATTCTAAGTAAGTAAGTTTGGTTCCTTTTGGTAATTTGTGCATGATTTGAAAATTATCTATTTGTGGAAATGGGTGGTGGTTTTCACGGCAATGATTTGAAAACGTTGAATCTGTTTTATTTTTCAAAAAAGATTGTTGGTGTTCTTCAAATGTTGTCTTGAACGATCGACCAGTCTGTATATAGGTCAGACTGGTCGATCGTACAAGACAAGATTTAAAGAACACCAACAATCTTTTTTGAAAAATAAAACGGATTCAACGTTTTCAAATCATTGCCGTGAAAACCACCACCCATTTCCACAAATAGATAATTTTCAAATCATGCACAAATTACCGAAAGGAACCAAACTTACTTAGAATCATTAGAAATTTTTAAACTCAATAATAATGCAAAAGATATCTTGATGAACGACCAGATTGACTTGATATATTCTCCTATATTTAGTGTATTTAAACAATAATGACTTTTCTAAGAACATTGTATTGTACCAATTTGTGAAATTCACTCGATTAGCCCTTCTTGAAATATGTTCCTCTTGTCTATTTAGGTACCTGCAATAATCCTTTTCCACCCGTAATCTATAATTATTTTGTATTCAGTTCTTAACTCAATCTGCCCGATGATGGTCTAGTGACCGAAATTGCAATCGCAGTGTTATATTTTTCAAAATATTTTGTGATAATAAACGTAGTAAATTCAAATTTAGTTTTGTTAATCAATTAGATACTATTTTATTGAGAAACACAAAATTTGGCTGCCTTTTTTAGGGGTTTCTTACTATCTGTAAAATTCTCTGGAAGTTTTAACAAACTATTCTCTGTGAATTATTTGTTTTCTATATTTTTAGATATTCTCCCAAAAACCAGAAGTGAAGACCCTAAATCGAAAGCAGGACTAGGTGAGCCACTCTAATTTATAAAGAAGAGTTATTCATGAAAATGTTTTGCTCCATCTACTCTATGGGTACCTAGGTGAATCCTACTAGATTGTGTTATAATTGGAAATTGGGTCCTTAACAGTTTCATCGAATAAGATCCATGGTCATATTTCAATCAAGTTTTTCCATCAAACAACTTCGAATGATGTTTTGCAAAAATAAGTGAAACTTAGTTATTTAACTATACATTCTCGATAGTTGAGCAAGCCATCTAACTATTTTCAATGAAAATTTTGAACAAAAAATGGACACCCTACTGCGTAGCACTAGGAATGATAAAACCCCTCGGCGCATGTGCATGTCGTCAATATTTTTTGAATGTATTATATAAATTAAATAACAATGAAAGTCGATTTTACGAATGAAATGAAGAAAAATTGCAATAAATGTATTAATAAGTAGATATTACGAATAAAATCCGTGAAAATTTAGCAAAAAAATTCACTGATTGACTGTCGAATTTGAATATCCTATTCCGGCTCATTTTGCTGCAAATTATGAATCAACTTGATAAGATGTGAAGCAGACACAGACGCAGAATCAGCTGAAGCTATCAACGTCGCTTGGTTACCGTGGCACACAGAGCACTTCGACGCATGTTTTGTAGGACTTCGTACATATCGACCTTGGCGCATGCGCATGTCGTAATGCCTATCTGAAAAACGCTATAATTTTTTATTCTTCGTTGGGAAAAAAATTGGGAACAAAACTTCTCTTATGAAAACATATGTATTTCATCGATATCCGTTGGAATTTTTAAAATCGGACCAGATCCCAACTTTTTGTAGTGAGACTTTAGCTGCGCCTCGGGGTAAAAATGCTATATTTTTTTATTCTTCGTTGGGAAAAATTGGGAATTCAAATTCCCTAATGAAATCATATGTGTTTTATCGATATCCGTTGGAATTTTTAAAATCGGACCAGATCCCAACTTTTCGTAGTGAGACTTTAGCTTCGCCTCGGGGTAAAAACGCTATATTTTTTTATTCTTCGTTGGGAAAAATTAAGAATTCGAATTCCCTAATGAAATCATATGTGTTTTATCGATATCCGTTGGAATTTTTAAAATCGGGCCAGATCCCAACTTTTTGTCGTGAGACTATAACCCCTTTATCTTCGCCTCGGGATAAAAAGAGTTAGTCTTACGATCCATTGAGTAAGAAGTCGTTCTAACCTTCTAATTGCACAAAAATATTTTGTTGTTTTACATTCTCAAGTATATGGCTGACAAACTTTATTCTATTGTCAGTTTGTAGTAATATTGGAACATCAAGAACTGCAAAATCTCTATTGAATTAAAGGCACACCCCTTCAGCCCTTATAGTCATATTTTCCCCGAAAATACGATTATATACCGAAGGTCGACAGTCAGGTGCGCATAATCCTTCGTTATCTCCTGAACCATGATTTCTGAGTATTTTGTATATATATATATATATATATATATATATATATATATATATATATATATATATATATATATATATATATATATATATATATATATATATATATATATATATATATATATATATATATATATATATATATATATATATATATACAGGGTGTTTCAAAAAAAGGTGACCCCCTTTCTAGGATAGGCAGAAAACTGAAAAATAATTGGGGTTGGCTCAGTGAAAAATTTTCATAACGCCATCCGTATTCAAGATACAGTTGAAGAAAAAAAACTTATACACATTTTTTAAGATTTTGCAGAAACTTCTGGCAGCATTGTAATGAAATTTTAAACGAATATGTTTTGGAAGCTGATACATACAATGAATCCGTTTTTATCTCTGACTCTCATAGAGGGCGCTAGTTACACGGTTCATATCGAGTAGTATTGAACATACCTTTTTCAATATTAGATTTATTAAGCAAAATTTCAAGCGTACTTAAACATCATTCAATTTCACACAAAAAAGGTACTCTTGGTAAAACTCGATACTGTGCACCGTTTTCGGAGTATTTTGATTTAAAAATTATGAAGTGATAACCGATGCTGGTATGAAGTAATGATAAAAAACGCATTTATTAAACAAAAATCAGAAAATTCAAAAGAAGCTAATAACATAAATAGGATTTCAATTAGAGCAGGTGTTCAAAATGTCCTCCGTTCTCACGAATACACAAGGCTATCCTTTTTTCTAGAGAATCCATAAATCTACTAAACGGTTGGGAGTCAGTTATCAGATCATTAAAGTGAAGTTGTATTCTTTCTTTCAATTCTTGAGGTGAATTTACCTCTGCAGCATAAACTTTTTCTTTTAGATACGACCAAACTGTGTAATCCAAGGGATTAAAATCACATGACCGAGGAGGCCAATGAATCGGAGCTTCTGCACCTCTACCAATCCATTTATTCGGAAAATGGTTACACAACCAATTACGACACCTTCTATCAAAGTGCGGTGGAGCTCCATCGTGCATAATTAAATTTTCTAATAACTCGAATAAGTGATTGCTTAAAAAGTCCAGGTACATATCACCATTTAAATTTCCAGGTAGAATGTGATAACCAATTAATTTGTTACCTAAAGTTGCTGCCCAAACATTAACTTTAAATGAGTGTTGGTAATGTGTCACCCTTTTGACATGTGGATTCTCATCACTCCAGTAGTGTGCATTATGGGAGTTAAACATACCTTGTCGCGTAAAAGTGGCCTCGTCCGTAAAAAGAATACATTTAAAAAAATTTGGATTGAGGGCTGTCCTTTCTTGTTATGTTTGACAAAAATCCATTCTAACCGGTAGATCGTCTGGCAAGAGCTCTTGGACTTGTCTGTAATGATAAGGATGTAGCTGCTGCTCTTTAAGTATCCTCCAAGTACTTGCAGAAGACGTATTTGTTTGTCTTGCCACATTCCTTACGCTAACTGTTGGATTTTGATCGACTAAATTTAAAATCATATTTTCTTTATTAATGGTTCTTGTTGTTCTTGGCCTACCAGAATTTATTTTTTTAAGTCTCACACCAGTTTCTCGACAACATCGTTCGATGGCTCTAAATGTATTTTTACTTGGTAAGTTTCTTCGAGGAAACTTTTCTGCATAACGCGTAACAGCTGCATTAGCGTTTCCTAAACACTCTCCTAAGGTTATTAACATGTCAGTGTATTCATAATTTGAGTACATTTTGATTAACAATATCTAATTTAACAAATAGGAATGTAATTATTGTTGACTAAACGTCACGAATGAAAGACAGTTTACCATGGCAAACTCAGAGAA
>JARQZK010003674.1:467500-480213 GCA_030704885.1 Cynegetis impunctata
GTTTTTGAGCATGAAAGTTTTTTTTTATTAGTGTTGTTAGATAGATTTATGTTCTTTCAGTACATAGTGAGGTATACTTATTCATGTTAATTTTTTTTAACTTCAGACTTATGATTTTTTGTTTTGAGCCTAAACTTTTTTAACAGTATGTTGTTATTTAGATTTACGTTCTTTTAGTTCGTAGTTAGGCATACTTACTGATTCATGTTCATTTACTATTCTACTATTATGTTTTGAAATGATTTAAAAAAATAAACATAAATTTTTATGTATCTGAAAGCTTTTTTTTCTCTTACACCTATCTCAGTGGGCGAGTATGCAATCGGTGGTATCCAAAGCAACATGTACTATTCCTCTAGCCTTTGCTCCAATATCAAATGCCTATCTTTGACGCGTGAAATTTTATGTGAGTCTAAACTTATATTGATCAGTGGCCACCGAAGGTTCCTATTGTCTGTAAGGATAGCTCGTTTGGGGGCCCCTGGTGGCGCACATCGTCGCCAACGTGTTAAACGACTATTTTGATTGGACTATATGATTCTGAAAAGTATGCAGTTTGAAACTTTGGAGTTAGCTGATGTAAGTGACTCGGTTAGTGAAGTAAGCAGATTGAAATATTGCCATCGAATTTTTTAAAACCCTTACTAGTTCGTGTATAATATTTGACTCAGAAAAGTAAACTGATTGGAAATTTTGCGTTGAATAAGCTATTCAGTTCAAGGAGTAGGCAGATTGAGAAGGAGTAGCCGAATTATTCATTCCCTTCCTAATTCCTGAAGAAGATAAGCAAGGGCACCTGCTTCACCAAGATTCTCTCCAACTTGCTTGATGTTTATAATAATTGAGCTAATTTTTACATCCATCTAGCAGTCAAGATATGAAGGTTTTATTAATCTTATCATATGTTCGATATCAATATTAATTTAATGATTGAGCACTAATATCAAAGCAATAGGACAGTTCTCGAAATGCTTCAAAAAGAGACCGAATTAGTGGACATAATTAAGGTGCGCAAATTAGAATATTTCGGACACATAATGAGGAACCAAAAGAGATACGGCCTGCTACAAGTAATACTCCAGGGAAAGATTCTTGGTAGAAGGGGACCTGGAAGACGCAGAATCTCCTGGTTGAGAAACCTTACAGCTTGGTTTTCTCTATCTACACGAGGACTGTTTAGAGCAGCAGCCAGTAAAGTTCGAATTGCCTTGCTTGTCGCCAGCATCCGGAACGGATAGGCACAATCAGAAGAAGAAGATCAAAGCAAATCTAAAAATGAGCTCGATTTTTATATTGATATTGTATTTTTATTTACTGCTACATAGTTTTTTATACTATTGAAATTGTTAGATGTATTCATCAATCAAATCATCACATGAATATCCATGTATACTAACTTCAGTTTTAATATAGTAATTAACCAGTAGAGCTAGTTTAATGAGCTTCGACGACATTGCGTTCTAACTTATCATTCCAGGTAGTATTCGCATGTTAGGAATTATGAGGTGACTATTGAAGTCCAATATCAATATCCTCGATCGATGGACGGGACACTACTGAAGCGATAACTGAAGAGCGAACAAGTAATTCTTGTTGTTTGACCGGGTATAGCACGATTTTTGAGATTTATAGCACTCTGTATTGAAGGATGGGTGCGAATACCTTGTTGTCGAAATTCAAGAAACTAGTGTCGCTGGGAGGTTGATTGAATTTTTTTGAATATTTCCTAGGGTTTTGCATATATAGGTACATACATATCTGTATATATATATATATATATATATATATATATATATATATATATATATATATATATATATATATATATATATATATATATATCAGTGGCGGCTCGTGAGGTGTTTGTTTGAGGAGGCTACAAGAGGTGTTAAAAAATACACCATAGGCGAAAATTTTTAGGATTTCAAGGTCAGGCGCCTTATAATTCAAAGAAAATCAAAGTAAAACAAGCACCCTAAGATATTAATTTCCTTGGAAAAAAAATTGTTTTCACTTTCGAGTGTCTACCTTGAGACCTACAACACCTATTTACAATATTCACAAAAACTCTTCTCAGCCAATTAATCTATTCATCAAAATTTTTTTTCTTTAACAAAATGGGTACCTACCTACCTACTTAACGAATTTGTTACCTATTCGAGGTATTAATCAATTGTTGCACAGCAAGTATCAATAACATTAATTACGTTTTGTTTTCGAAGCAATTTAAATTTGATCTGCGACACGACATGTTCCTGGGATTTTTCGTGCCTTTTCAGAGAACGTGATAATTTTTTTAAATCGTCAAATCCTAAGCGGTCCCAAACAGAGACATTTTTCCTAGTACAAAGTAAACAAAATAATTTATTTTTTACCTGTGATCCGGTGAGCCAAGGATGTCTCTCATAATTTCTGATATTAAAACCGCGATTCTGTTGTTTGTTACGCTGCACCAAATTGTTTAATTCCGGGGTAGGTCGCAATGTTTTTATTAAAACTTTATCGTCTTAACTTAGTGCACTAAAGTTATATAAAAGCAAAACAAATAATCCACTAAGTAAGTCACCATTGAAATTTTTAAACTTAACTTCAGTAACCGAACTCATTTTGAAAACAATACGCCAGCAAAATAAATTAAAAATCACGGCATCCGCATAAAATTCAAAACAAACTGATCAGGATTAATCAGGCTTCAGTCTTCACGTGGTTGCTACGTGCACTGCAGTAGAATAAATAAGGTCGAATATCGTATGCTTTGAACCGAGCAGCTAGGTTCAAGCGGTGTTGCCATTTACATGTGTTTTCCTTTTCTATTGCAATGAAGTATTCATTCGCAGTATTCGCACCGTTGTTTGCTTTTCTGTGGCATGACATAATTCGCATAATGAACGTTGAGAATATGCCTTTTTAAGCCTCTGCATCGTTGCATCAAGAAATCTTGAAATGAATGAAATGCAGTAAGCAGTAAATGTAAATACCTTCTATCGTAATTAATAAATTATATTATATAATGTAGGTTGAAAGGAAGGTAGGTGCATAAAATAATATGATTTTGATTAATATGAATATACTGAATGCTGACTATTTAATATAGTAATAGTAGTGATACACAGAATATTGAGGAGGCGGCATAGCCGCCTTCGAATAGCCGCCCCTGATATATATATATATATATATATATATATATATATATATATATATATATATATATATATATATATATATATATATATATATATATATATATATATATATATATATATATATATATATATATATATATATATATATATATTTTTATATATATATATATATATATATATATATATATTTGAGTTGGCCGACCATTAATAAATTTTTCAGATATTTCATGAAAATTATAGGTGATTGTAAATTTCCAGTTAGTTAAAGTTGATGAATGAGCGGATCAAGAGGACTTCTGAATCACTAATGTTTGTGCAACAGATGAGTCGGACAAGCAACCATTGATTTTATTATTGGTGCAACTTAAAAAAAATGAATATTTAATTGTAATATTTGAAAAAAACCTTCTGATGCTTCATCAAGAAAATCATTAATTTTTTCTCCAGAGAAAGTACCTTCTCGCTTTTTGGGGTTGAAAACATTCGAAATTTTCACTTCAATAAGGCTCATAGTTTCGTATAATATTCTATACTTATTCTGTGATAGTACATCTAAGCATTGAATATTGAATACTTCATACAGTCAAAATTTGATAATTCTATTTTAGTAATAATCAATTACTAAAATTGCGATCGTTATATCAATGCTAATATATTCTAGGGTAGTGCTAAAAACTAATGAAAATGATTACTCAATGCTATTGTAAATGATGTACGTCATGATAATTGAGAAAACTGACGAATAATGTCTTTGACAAAATTAATTTAACAGTATAAATGATTTTGTAGCAGTAGTCATATTTAATAGTGTTATAAGAGGCGTTAGGAACTAGGTATGCAATGCATGATGCTGTTTGCAAACATTGAGCGAAGCTAGCATTTTTTCAACTGAATTTGAGTATTTCAAAAATAAAATTCATATCGTCCCTACAATGCGATTACCACTTTACGAATTTTGGTGACACAAAAGTCCGTTCGGCATCTGCACCCTAAATGAATGTGGACATGTCTAGGACAAACACCTGTGTTTCGAATATAACAAGGGAGTTTGTGATCATAGCCCAACATATGTGCGGTATATAACGATAGTAACCACAGACATGAACAGTGCGTCACATAAGCTCTAATATTTCGCACTGCGAGAATACAAGGAGCGCAACTTAAAACAGTCATTCTCGAGAAATCGCAGTTAAAGTTTTCCGGTATTCTGGTGGACGGATGGCAAAGTCAATCAATACACTATCTTCATTATTTTTTCATTATACATTCAGCCATGTTTACCGAGGTTCCGACATCAGATCGTTATAAGTGGCGATTTAATAATTTTTTGCTTTTAGCTTTAGAGAGTTTTTAAAGATATCGCAAAATTAGGAAATATTGGGAACAAATCTTGTTTTCAACTAGTTGTAATCTTCTTCGGTCACTAAACCAACAGCTAGGCATCCTAATATTTGCCCAAATATCACACAGAAAATAATAATGAGCCTGATATCAATCACTGCCAATGATTGACCGCATATTCATTATCATAATGTATTTTTCATTAGGACAATGTCCAAAATTTATTGATAATAATGAATTGCTGTGATTGATCAATCAACGATTTTGTTGTTATAATGAAATCTAGGTCATTATGATAATGTAATTAAATCATGAATCTAATGAAAATAGTCATCATTATAATGTTATTTACATCAGAGCAATGTGAAAAATACATCAAGTTAATGACCACATAGTGATTAATACTATGTACCTTTAATCATCACGACACATTGTCATAATCCCTCTTTTAATAAAGCTATGTTCAATAGGCATAACATTAATGATTGAAAACATTAACCTATGTACAGTTCATCATAGCAATGCACAGCATTCATCACCTAATGTATTAAGTCATTCGGTCAATGTCCTAGAGCATTGGGACAACGCGTAAAGAATCATGGATTGATGAATTTCTGGCTGCATCCCCACCTTCTCAACGTAAATATGCCAAATTTCCGCCTAATTCGCTATACGAGTATCTATCTAACGCTAACAGCCAAACGGTGAAGTGTTATTTGTGTATAAGTAAATTTTTGTGGAAGCAGTTTCTTTAGAAGGTGGTAAGTACAGTAACTGTATTTTTTAAATCTTGTTAGTTTTTTATAACATTTGAATAAAAGTTACGAAAATATTTTTTGCCAGAATACAATCTCAAAAAAATAAGTAGTTACACTGAACAGTGTTGAAAGAGACGAAAGAATGAAAACATGGCGTGTTTCGAGCACTTATAGTAAAAATATATAAATATATTGCATTTTGAACAATTTTTATATTATTTCGCGAACTACTATGAATTTTGCTATAAGAAATAGATATGCTCAATAATGGAACTTGCTCATACATTGTTTTGCTAAATACCCCTGTAAATTCAGTAAATTACTGAAAAGAAAATTGTATTTACAAAAAATCTACTATTCACTAAAATTTGACGTCTACACTATTTCAACATCATCTTGAAAAATAATCATTTATTGCAGATTGTGACGATACTTGTAAGTGTGATCTGGATCTGAAGTAGACCCCGAAATATTCCAAGCACCTTCATATTAATTCAGTATTTACTTTTCCTCAATACAAATCATGGTCGGACAACTATCTGTATAACAACCCAGAGCGCCCTCCACCAAAGATATTGGAAACCAACAATTCACCGCTGAGATCGAAAATGCAGAAACCCGTCGCTAGAATACAAACTTTCTGACATAAGATGTCCACTTTGCAACTGTGGCGTAGGTATGTTTTTTTTTAAATTATTGAAGAATTTTCCTTGTTCACTCAACAAGTATATTTTTCATGATTTTTAATTTTATCTTGTATAATTTCATGTATTACCTATAACATTCAATAGGTATAATATAGCTATAGTTGCAACTAACTATTATAACTTTACTTCTAGATCGATATGGACTCAACCATGAAGAACGAAAATGATAATTTTTTTTCTCAAAAAACTGTGAAAAATTATTGCATTTCTGTTCAATGGCAATGTCAAAGACAAGGCGATTGAGTATTTACTAGGCCCATTGGAAATCGAAAATATCGAGGAAAGTAAGTATCTGCTTGTGTAGATTGTGGTATTTCAGTGAATGGTGTTCACCCGTGATGCTAATTGTTAGTAGTTCAAAAAAAGAGCTTGATATTATTATTCTATGTCAGGGTTGAAAGAGAACACTTTTTTCATTTGTTATGAAATCAAATGACAGCTTGAGAATAATTTGATACATATTTCGTGAACATCATTTAAAGTTCATTACATACTCATTTCATTAAAAAGTAGAGTCCCAATGAAAAAGAAAATCAGTTTTCTAAAATCTGGAATTCACCTTTTTCATTTTTGACCATAATATATTTTTATTTCTAGATGGGCGAGATGAGGCAGCCACCAACAAAGTTGTAAAGAACGATATTACTGGAAAAATGCATACCAAAAAATTTTCACTTACAGCACTCATTTTTATATCTTGCAAAAACACCACAAGAAATTGAAGAATGGATATACATTTTGAATTCGCAGAAAACTTCAATTCAATCTTTTGTGTTCGCAATTAGCGAAGATATAACAAAAATTCAAGGAGAGTTATATACATACTTCGATGGAATTAGATATAAGTTTTTCAATGTTATAAGAGCTGTTAATAGTTGTTTGAATATTATTTATGTTTCCAATTTAAGTTTTTCTCCAGAAAGTATTATGTTTTGGTCGTTTATTGAATACTTTTTTTTAAACCTCGCGCTAATCCAGGAATTATATACAGTAAAACACATATCTTATGTCAATATTTGAAAAATAAATTGTATTATTCCAATTCAATGAATCTTTTGTGTCTGTTTGTAGTTATCTTTGCAACGTACTCGTTCGACAGTGCCATCATAATTGCTTGGAGCATTAGCAATAATATATAGACATTTTTTCCCTATTGGCAATTATAAACCTGTCACTATATACATATATATATATATATATATATATATATATATGATTATATATATATATATATAATATATTTATATATATATATATAATATAACTTATATATATGTATATATATTATATATTTTTTATATTTTTATATATATATATATATATATATATATATATATATATATATATATATATATATATATATATATATATAATATATATATATATATATATATATAATATATATATATATATATATATATATATATATATATATATAATATATATATATATATATATATATATATATATATAAATATATATATATATATATATATATATATATATATATATATATATATATATATATATATATATTTATATATATAAGTCTAGTCTATTTTATTTATGAAAACAAAAGGTGCAACCAGTAGGCTCAGATTGATGTATTTTTACATTATATTAACGTCTTCGAACATTGAACGATGTTCGAAAGTCATTGTGCGCATGGCTTAGAATCAATGTATCGCTGATTGAGTCAATGTCCTGGATTCCTTAATTCAATGACTGCAGGTGTTCGGTTGATGTACAGAAAACATTAATATAATGCTGGATGTTGATTGACTGATACACAATGGTCATTAGTAGAATGTACTTTGTTTTGAAATCCAGGTGATGAAATCAATGCCTCTCGGGGATTGATATAATCACTTGAACATCAAGCAATCAATAATAATACATTGAATCAATGAACTTGAGCATCGGTTGAAAATTGATGTCCGAATACATTGTCTCAATGGTTTTATTCATTATATTCACGTACGTTTTTCGTTCTGTGCAGTTGTTGATCCCCAGTCTATCGCATTACTATATGCAATAGAAATACTTTCCTGAATTGGGTATAAATCAGTTTATCATGAAAAGCAGGGGCGTAGCTACCGCCGTATCAGCCGTATCAATGATACGGGACCCCCGGTCTACAGGGGCCCCTAACGTGCCTACAGAATTTTCACTTCAGAAATGAGAAAAGTCAAAAAAAGCAATTTCTTTTTTTCACGGGTTAAGCGTGCTCCCAAAAATGGCAACATCTTACATCGGTTATTGCAGGATTCCCCCCATTTAAGTCATTTCCTTAAACGGGAGAATCTCGCATTAACCGATATACAATGACAAACCACGGAGAGCAATTATATTCACGCGTTTTATTTCATCCCGGTTCAAACGTTATTATTATTACATTGTAATACAATACAATCTTGTTCTTCTGATTATTTGTTGGTTACTTAGTTTGATTTGTGAAAAGAATGAGTGAAAAAAAAAGAGATTATCCCAGTGGAGCTATGAAAAGAAAATGTAAACAGAAAAGGGAGGAGGTTATGAAAAAAATGCCCAAAATTTCTTAATTTTTTCAGCGATCAGTTTCTGTGATATAGATTGCAATGGTAAGTACTACTTATTTATCTACACAAGCGAAAGTTGAATTTGGTTTTTTGACACAAGACATCTCAGTTAATATTTATGAATAATTAATTGCTCTGAAAACATGCTTGAAATCCGAAATTCAAAAAATTAATTCCATTAAGGAACTCATGGAATTATTGCTAATAAATAGCCTTACACCCAGTTTCCCGAAGGTAATAACAGCATGCTTTCTATTCTTGACCTTATCAGTTATAACCGCAACAGCTGAAAGAAGTTTTTCGAAATTGAAACTGATAAAAAATTACCTAAGGACTTCGATGGGAAAGGAACGGCTATCAGACTTGTCACTATTGTCTATAGAGGCAGAAATGTTAGAAAAACTCAAATCGTCTTCAGTTATAGATGATTTAATAAATCAATTTGCCGAAAAAAAGCAAGAAAAGTGTATATTTAATTTGAATTGTTTCCCAGCTCAATTTCTAGAAGGAATGGATAACTTATGATCAATAAACATTTATTATAATTTAACGTAAGCATTTTTGTTTTTTTCTGTGAGAAATCCTCAATTTGGGCCCCCGCAACTAATTTTGATACTGGGCCCCTCCAAGGCACGCTACGCCACAGCCTGTTGCACTATATTGTCTTGTTGTTCCGAGCATGGGAGTGCCACCGACAGCTTGTAGTTGGTAGAAATTACCGAATAAATAGAATAATACACCACCAAACGGTTGATCACTTCTTTCTGGAAATGCTTGTCGCAGTCGTTTGTCTAGGACATGAACCATCTTTAGGTCGACCATGGATATCTCATCGCATATCATAACTTTGAAGTTTCTCATATTCTCTTCGAAATTGCTCCCCCTTTCGCCGTTCCGTGTAAGCGTCAGATGAGGAGCTGTGTGTAATGTTCTACCGTTTATGTTATTAGCTGCTAAACCAGTTGAAGCCATGAGCAAATGCGAGTCTACACCATGATGCAATTCGATTCTTTTCCGCCTCTCACGAATGACACAAGATTTGCCCGTTCCAGCACTTGAACAATCGAAAATTTGTTTGTAACCAACCTCCCTTTTGAAAGATATTTCTGCCCTAGCTAGCAGGGAGATTGGTTAAACATATTAGGGGTTCTGGGTTGTTCTCAGGAATAATAACAAAGTAGGTAAAATGAAGGTATTTACTGTTTTCTTGCACTTTTACATAAGACTTATCTTTTTTTGTTTGTTTTATTTAATGTTTCCTCGACGATGGAGATTCCTCTTTGGATGGATTGTGCTCTTGACTTCTGCCCTTTTTTGTAACTAGGTTCCTGGTAGCTCCAGATAACGTGGATTTCAAACTTCCAATAACGTGGATTTCAAACTTCAGATAATATGGCTTTTCGCTCTAACCAAGGTCAAACTCCAGACCAAGTGGCTAAAATAATTCGGGGCAAATCAACATACAATCTCAAACGTAATATGTTCCAAGAATATCTGTAGGGTGTCGATGGCCAATTCAAACTAACATTAAGATTTATCTCGAGCAAATATGCTAAGAAAGACAGTATATGTTCCAACATTAAACTGAACATAATATATGACCATGTGAAATTTGCCATCGTTAACCTACAAAAATCTTGTGTTAAATTGAGGGAATGAAACAAGCAAATAAAATAAAGATACTTTAAATTAAGAAATGTAAGATGATTATTTCAATATTGAAAGATAAATAATTTAATATAGGTAAATGAAAAAAAATGAAATGGCGGAAAGATGAAATACGGAATCAATTCAGATTTTCAAGATAATGCATTAATACGAAATAATTATATTTCTTCTCATAACTTACCGTCTATCAGACGCCACAGATACTTAATAAATTTTTAATAAACTATAATACTATATTCTTTTAATAGATATGAATATAATTTCAATAACCAACGGTGCTACTTGTTCAACAGCTACTTTGCGAGAGAACGGCATTAGATCCTTTACGTGCAAACTCAACGCTACCTAGATTTATCGCAACACGCAGGTCACTCCTTCAGGCGTTTTACAGCGGGGAATCACGGTATCCGAATGCATAGTTCGGTAGTAGAATGCAGTGGCTATAGTTACGTGGAGAATTTACACGTTACATGTTGTTATTTCGAACCTGTCAATGATTCATCTAAATGTTACCGAATAGTAAACTGTTCAGCGTTGAGTTGAATTTGTTGTTCGGTTGATCGCCCGTTTGTGGGATTCTTTCTAATTTTTGGTAAAAGAGATCAAGATTAAGAGAGTTGAGGATAATTATTCACCACTGAGTACCAATAGAACACGATCAATAACACGATGACCTCACATTGTTTATGATACGGGCTGATTTGAAAAAGGTGATGCAATTACCACTGTTTCGGTAGTTTCAGGTAGTTTCCATATTGTTACTGGACTAACTAAATATGCCACACAATCTTCTGTTTGTAGTAGCTATCATCCAAGTCACACGCCACAAACAATAATAAATGAATAAAAATTGTGAGAAATCTGTGGGATTCGAATCCAAATATTATGGCACGAAAGTTTAGTACTCAGATCACTGGACTGCGATCACAACCTTAGAATTCAGACAGAAGAGTGTGAAATAAGGGTATTTGGAGTAGTAAATTTTCACGCTAGTAGTATTATTCCTCCTAATTTTCAATTTTATTATTTTTGATACTTGATGAAAATCCATTATAATATTGTAAATAAAACTTCACAGCTTTTGATTTTCACTATATTTTGTTAACATGACAATTGTTTCGCCAATGCACAGTGGCTTCTTCAGATGTATAAAACATGTTTTATACATCTGAAGAAGCCACTGTGCATTGGCGAAACAATTGTCATGTTAACAAAATATAGTGAAAATCAAAAACTGTGAAGTTTTATTCACAATATTATTATTTTTTCTTTATTTCTAAACCACCCTATGACTTCTTGTTGTAGAGGTTCAAAATTTCAGTTATCAGTCATGCCGTTAAGGAGGAGTATACAAATAAGCGAAATACATCTGTCGTCTTAGTGTATCTAAATAAAAATATGATTTTATTTGACATCGAAATCAGGGATATATCAACTATTTTCAGATAGTCAATTTGTTAATTTGAGAGTGCGTATCTTCCTTATACTAAATTTTGAAAAATTGGCAGATTGGCCTATCAATGGCATATAATGAACTTACGAAATAGTAAAAAGTGTTCAGAGCTTCTTTTCCTTCTTTTCTGATGATTAAATATTCTGAAAATAATGTACCTATGTGTAATTAATTTATTTTAAGTTGGCAAATGGGATGACAGATTTCACTATCATTTAAGTATAATAGTTTTGATAAGAATTAATATTCGAAATATCGATAAGGTTAATACATGGTAGAATTGTTTCATTAATTCCTCGTAAAAAGTTTATACTTTTCCAATCATTTCAAGTAGCCTTATTAGTTGACTACTTTGAGCGATAATTGTCAAGTGAAGAAGAATATGAAAGTGGTAGAAATAATAGTGAGTAACTATTTCATATCATGTTTTCTCAGATGCTATTTTGCATTCTTAAAACGTTTGATGTTGGAATTCATGTGATGCAAGTTTTATTTTGTGAGTAAACTCGATGTAATTATTCATTGCATTTTTAGAAAATGAGTATTGTTCAATTGCTGAATTAAACTACCAGTGTGAAGAAAACGCGTAAATAGTTGATAATAAAAATTTAAAATATAAAAATTTGAGGAAAAGTTAGAAACTGATTGGAGAAAGCATATTGTAATTAAACCATTCTTAAGTTTATTTCTGTTGAACTTTCCTTGAATTGTTTCTCTATCTGATGAATATGTAAAACAGAATCTGATTTTTGTGTTGAATTAACTGTGTTGAATTAACATTACAGAATAAAGAGTTCAATCGACCAGTGGGTTTGATTTGAAATGTACTGCTAATATTTTATAAGAGAAGTGCAAACGCAAAATTTGATATCTTCAAATATTTTCAGGTACTGGGTTGTGTACTGTTATATACAACCAATGCTGTAAATTATTCATCTAAGTGTGAGTATGAAATAATTTTCAATTTATTTACATTCTGGAAAGAGGAGAGAACATTTATTACATATCTATATAATAAATGTATGTATATATATATATATATATATATATATATATATATATATATATATATATATATATATATA
>JARQZK010003675.1:0-112500 GCA_030704885.1 Cynegetis impunctata
ATAAAGTGACAGAAGGTCAAATAACGTATCGGGATGCCAATGGGGAATATTTCACCCCAGCAGCGTAGGGGATTCGAAGAGTACCCTACTCTGATTATTCTGGTAGAAAACAGTCGAATTACTTTATTACTCATTTTCTGTTAAGCGTGAAGATTCGAGTTAATCTATCGTGAAATTATGGAATTGTTCATTGTCGATTCAAGTCTCTTCTTATATTTTCAAGGTATGCATTAATTAATTAAAATGAAATATATTCAACAGGACAATATAAAAAACTCGTGATCAGCTGAGCTCCATAACTAAGGTCGTATTTTTCGCGCGAAATGCATCGCGTCGAAATACGATTTCAACGAAATGCCTGAATAGCAACGCCCTGACAGTAAAAAAAAGTTTAGATAAGCGTAAAATTTCTTGCATGCCTTAAACGCGAAACGCTTAGGCCATGCTTCACTCGCACCTGAAAATGAATTTCGTCACATTAAATTGTAGGTATATGTTGTATAATAACAACAATAATAACAATAATTTATAGTTGTACCACATTTCTAAAAATTGAGCGCTGGCCGCACAAGTAATGTGTTTGTACTACTTGCACTGCACTACACGCAAGTTTGTAGCACTGCAAAACTAACAGGGGAATTCCCTGATATTGTCATCTATCGAACTAGTCGTAAAACAAATGAAAAAGGATTCTATTGACTATCAAACTATTAGAATTTGATGTAGGTACGTTATTATATTTGGCACAACGTAAAAAACTGTAAATATTGTAAAATATTATTGTAACACAAACACTTGTAGCTCTTGGCGAATAAAAAAGAGTAGCCGAAATTTCTTGTCAGTTATCATGGCTCAAATAGCTCTTTCACAAGTATCATGGATGCCATTTACTTACATGAATATAAATTTGAATTTGATTAAGTATGCGTATGTAGCGTTGATTGTACCTAATGAATATTTAAAATAACATACGAACTATTTCATTACCAAAGTTAAAAAAAGCCAACCAGTTTGATTCGTAAAAGTAATGAAAAAAATATAGGGAGTTATTTCAAAAACTGGTATCATTACACACACAAGATATAGGTACGTGTTCCTACATAGCCGCTCCGGGTTGTCACGCACACACATTTTCGGTTTTATTCTCTAATCTGCGTTTAATACCATACTTGAGAACCTAAAGCAAACCAAGGGCCTCTTGGCCGAATTTGCTACAGGCCCCGCGCTGGCTTAAACCGGCACTGAATATATATATATATATATATATATATATATATATATATATATATATATATATATATATATATATATATATATATATATATATATATATAATCAATCAATCAATCAATCATGGCAAAAAATGTTTATTTCAAGAAAATTACATAAAGTGTAAAAAATTTTTTTTTTTTACAAACAACCAATTCAAGATTCAAGGAGCACAATTAATTCCGGTTGGATTGTGTGTGCAGCTACACTAAAACTAATACAAAGACCTTTAAAATCAATCCTTTCTTTTCATTGATTTCAAAAGTACTTTTGAGGTATAAGTTTACTTAAGCATATCATTACTTACGGTAGTAATATATACTGAAAATTTATCCCATTGGTATTCCAATACAAAAGGAAGAAAAAAATGAAAAAAAAGTCATCAACGCAATGCAAACAATCATAACAAATACTTCATCCAAACCAGGGTATGTTTTTACAGATATCTGGCTATAGTTAACTATTATCCATTCGTTTAGTTTTCTTTTTATTCTAAAAAACTTTTGATTTTCTTAAATTGTCCTGGTAGAAGATTTATTATTTTAGGGATGAGCAAAGATATGTTCTCTGAGTAGCAGAAAAACAAAGAGTTAGATGAGTATAAAACTATTTTTGTAATTAATCTAGTATTTCTAGTATGATTCACTATAATTAATAAAGTCAGTATTTTTACAACTATATCGAATAACATTTTTCAAATACAGCTGCCTTAGTATTTAGCAGTTTTGATTCCATAAATAGCCTATCAGTAGAATATAATTTGCCTGTGAACAGCATTTACTTTCATTATAAATTTCTGTGTAATAAAAAGTGGATAGAGGATGTTATTACATTGAAGCTCCCCAAAGCAGTTATACCATAATGTCAGACAAGACTCGACTAGGGCTTGATATATTGTCTTAACTAGGTTTATTTGTACAACTTGCCTTAGCTCATAAAAATTTGTAAAGTAGGTTTCTCAGTTTTTTATTTATTATGTAATCCACATGTTCATGCCATGTCATACATTGATCAAAATATATCCCTAGATACTTAACGCTGTTTTTCCTTTTTATTACCTGACAACCATCACCACAGTGTATCATTATTATAACACTCAGTTTTATGTAACTTCAAAGTTGGGCACTAGGTTAAGCCTCTCGCAGTCATAGCAAAGCAGAGAAAATGGGTCTTATCAACATTAAGAGTGAGTAGACTAGAAATCTAGCCAGTGTTTAACTTTTGCCATTTCCTCCTCTGCTCTATCGCATACACCCGACCAGGACCGATCCCTCACCAGTACCACAGTATCTTATCTGCAAAACATATTGTTTTTACTATTAAGAGATACCCCTGGCAGCGAGTTTGACATAAATAAGGAAAAGGATCGGCCTAGCACCGACCCCTGCGGAACACCACACCCCAATCGGTTCTGCCTTTGCTAACATTATTATCTATTTTACTTGGGCTTGTGTTCGGCCAGTTAGATATGACCCGAAACAAATTCAAAGCGTTCCTTTCTATATACCACATTCCTCAAGCCTTTGCCAGCAGAGTGCCATGCTCCACAGTTGTCAAACCCTTTGACAGGCAAGAAAAAACCCCCCCCGGCAGAAGAGTGTTTCCAAACCCTCATTGAAATTACTAACCACATAATTTGTCACCTGAGAAATAGCCTCCTCAGTACCTCGTCATCTATATATATATATATATATATATATATTATATATATATATATATATATATATATATATATTTATATTGATAAGTTTGTAACTGACCTAATTTATTAATTAAATAATATTTATAATGGTATGAGGTCATTTATTAATAATAAAACTTTCTAAATATATTACGCGTTTCGGCTATTAAGCCATTCTCAAATACAAATATATACTGAATTATAATATTCAAAGTGCAATATGCCAGGCTGTACAAAAAATCGCTTCTGTTATCGGTTCGACGATTGATTCCTCTCGGAGTGTGTATACTTTAATTCCCCTTTCCCTGCTTCTTTCTTCCTAAAATTATGTCTCACGTAAAATATTATGATATATTTTACCAAATTCTTCGATGTCCGTTCTTGAATTTATTGTTCTCATTTCTTCCTTTTGAATATTTATCATTTCTAAAATACATCTTTAATAATGGTTTTTTTCTTCTGTCAGAATTTCGGGGTTATTTAGGTCAAATTGGTGTATTTTTTCAATTGCATGTTTGGCTAATGCAGTACATCTTTTGTTTTTCTGGATGGAATATTTATGTTCATATATTCGTTCATGTAGATATTGCTTTGTGTTTCCTATATAACAAGCATCACATTCTGTGCAATTTACCTTATATACGGTGTGCGTTTTATCTTTGTTATCTATTTTAGGTTTAAATTTAGTGAATACTGTGGTTGTGGAATTATTTGGACGATTGCATACTTTAATGTCATACTTTTTTAACATATTATTTATTTTCTCGGACAATTGATATAATATATTTAGAAAGTTTTATTATTAATAAATGACCTCATACCAGTATAAATATTATTTAATATATATATATATATATATATATATATATATATATATATATATATAGACATGAAAAATTTCTCGAAAATCATGTTCTAGGAAGTGACTGCTTTCCTTCGATACATAGTATGCATTATGGGAAAAATACGACTAACAAGGATTCGGTGAAATTCAAACTAGCAACCATGGGAAAAATAATACAAGTGATGAACTTTAAATGGACATATTCAACTCCAAGAATGACAGAAGTATTCGAATGCTGGACGAATCTGTATATGGTGCCAGTAACAGCTGTAGCGTAAAGAAATTTTCAGCATGAAATGGATAACTAAGCTTCTGTGTAGCAGACATGATGGTGGAGATATGATCATGCTAGGAGTTAATTTCGATCCCTGAAAGAATTGGTTTTCCAATAATAATTGGCTTTGGAACCTATATTGAAAATTACTCATATACAGTGTTCCTCATAATTCTTTATATTACGATTTCATAACAACATTGTTTATTTATTGGTATAAGGGTGGCGTGACAGGAAATAACCAGTTGATGTCCTTGTGGTAGTTGTTTTCAGTCACGTAAGGATAACCCCTTTTATTGCGGACAATTCTTTCAACAGGAGGTTATTGCTTCAACGATTATTTTCCAACATTCATACGAAGTGAACATGAAACAACAAAAAAGAAGTCGAATTGCCAGTGTGACAACTATCTTCAATACGTAAAAAAACTATTCACATTCTTTAGAATAAATTCACTTATTATTTTGTGAAAACTTCGAAGGTTATAATTGAGAACGAATAATTGATGAATGATTTGTTATTAACTGTAAGGAACATATATTCTAGATGTGTATATGTTATACGAAGTAAGATCAACCCATACCAAATATTGGTGAATGAATTCATGTATGGAATTCTTGTCCATACAATAATCTGGGAGGTCATTAGTATAAATAGCGAAAGGGAGGGGACCCAGTGTACTGCCCTGTGGGACACACAATACCATTTTGAAATGTTCAACTTTCCGCGAAACTATGTAGGTACATATGATTTTAGATCCCTTCTGTAATTTCTCAAATGTTTATCGAATTGATCCCAGAAAGGGTATAAGTTCACTGCCCTGTAGGACACCCATCCTGATATTTCTTCTGATGAAACAAACAAAATATACCAACACACATACACACACACACACACATATATATATATATATATATATATATATACATATATATATATATATATATATATATATATATATATATATATATATATATATATATATATATATATATAAAAATTATATATATATATATATATATATATATATATATATATATATAATATATATATATATATATATATATATATATATATATATATATATATATATATATATATATATATATATATATATATATATATATATATAGGTCTCAATTTCTAAGGGAATCGGCCTAGTTTGCACCAATCAACACTTTCACAAATAATGAACCAACAATATTGTGTCAACTTCACAACTTAAGGAACCTAACTTAGGGGGCGTTCAAGTATTACGTAACGCAATTTTTGAAGATTTTTGACCCTCCCTCCCCCCTATGTAACGCGCCGTAACGTTTTCATGAACCCTCCCTCCCCCTCCCTAAACGTTCCGTAACACCCAAATGGCCATTTTTATTTTAAAGTCACAAATTTGTTGCGCAAAGTACCTGAAAGTCCCTAAAAAACCTACCTATGTTATTGTTTAAATGGATTTTTCGTTAATAATAAACAAAACAAGAGTACTCTCACTCGCAATACATGCTTATATTTTTTATTTAATTTTTTTTAAATAAATAATCATACATAATGTAAAATATTGAAATGGGCTCAAATTTGTCCTAATAAACTTCTATTGCTAATCTTCATTTAATTATGCCGTTTTCCTGACTTGGCTCTGTCCTTACATACATTTTTAGCTTCAGCCACCATTTTTTTTCTCAAGCATTATTAGATTTCAGCTTATTAGCAGATTTTCACTTTGGGAACCTGCTTATTAAAATCGGTGCGATTAGCAAAGTTGGACCTAGGACCAAGATATTTTTTCGTTTCATGACTTTTTATGATTGTACTGATGGTCAAAAGAAATCGCACGGCATCTGCTTGAGGAGGCGACATATCAACGGGCAACCTCACAAGAAGTAGTGAAAACTTGCATGATTCTTTGTTTAGCTGACTAGGTACCGAGAGCTTGCTTGAGGTATAAAGGATTTGGCATCGGCAGGTTGGCGGCAAGAAAGTATTATTCGGAAAGAATGATTTCAATGCACTTCTCAAGATGGAACAGCAGGATTTGTAAGCGCATTTAATTACTTGCAAAAAATATTTCGAGTCACGGACGTGAGCGCTATACCATTTTTAGTTTTTCTTTAGCCATTTTTTAAATTTCGTTGGCAGTTTATGGCACACAGCATGAGAGCTTTTCTAGGGCGAAAACAGCTGATGATGCAAATCTCCCTCTTTTGAGAACATTACAGTACGAACTCACTTCTACAACACTGGCTACAGCAATGTGCTTCTGTGTATTACGTGTTTAAAACACTAAACCAAAACTGACAACGGGAACAAAAAAAATTACGACGAATACAGTCGAGGTATCCCATAAAACATGAACGGATAGGGTTGCCAACTTGGGAGAACAGAATGAAACTGACGGATACAATCGAGGGATTCCCCGTAAAACATGAATGAAAAGGGTTCCCAATGTTACGTAACGCGTTGTTCGAAGCCCCCCTCCCGCCCATGTAACGCATCGTAACGTTTTGCAAGACCCCCGCACCCCCCAAATTGCGTTACGTAATACTTGAACGCTCCCTTACTGAATATTGAGGTTTAGTTGTTATTACATTTGTTAACATTGAAATTTTCAAGAAAACGCTGCATGTAAACAAAATTCCTTAACAATTAAATCTTGAAAAATTAAAACTTCGCATCGACACAGCAACTATCAGAAAGGGGATTTTTACCTCAATTAAAATTTTCTAAAACCAAAAGAAATCTGATGAAATGAGTCATGTATTATAATATAATTTCACTGACCGTACACATAATGACAAAAATAATAAAAATAAAAATAAGACAAGGTACTAATGTGTGTGTATAGGCAACTGTATGGTTTACGTCATCGCAATTATTTTAACCACACGCTTTACTTCATTCATCTACAGGTCCGTCGTAAAATTTTTCTTTATTCGGTTTGGTCAATAAATACGTATAAATACTACTAAATACGTATAAAAACTACTAAAAAAATAAGTTTTGTGTATCAGATTTTTTATTTATTGCGTTATCTTATTTGTTTATGTGAATCATTTCAAGTACAATTCTTCTGTTATATTTAGTCTGTCTATCCACAAATTGTAAATATACATACATATATATATATATATATATATATATATATATATATATATATATATATATATGTATATATATATATATATATATTTATTTATTTATTTATTTATATATGAAAATTAATAAAAATCCAGATAAATAAAATATGTGAATAGGTGCAATGCTGTTATCTTCAAAAATCTTAACTAGTTTAGAATAAGCGATTTCTACCAAATAATAGAATCTTGTGTAAATCTCTCAGTCAAAAAATTATGTTCTTCAAACGGTAAAGCTAAGTAAATTGCAAATGGTAATTCACGCCTTGAGCATGAAACAAAACTGCATAATTTACGAAGTGTACCTGACGAACTTGTCGGAAGTTTCTTACGTCAGAACAACTCCGGTCTGTTGTCTGTTATAGTAGCGGAATTTGCATGAGATCGGAAATGGAGGGGGTGATTGGAATTTATCGGGACATCAGGGCTATAAATCTGTGCGACTTTATTAGATATCTTTCTAATTTATAGTGCCTCTCCTGTCACGACAGAACAAATAGCGCTGATCTAAAGAGATGGCTGTGCCAGCCTCCGTGCTGTACTGTTTCCATCTTTCAATTTCTCTTTTGGCTCTGATATTAAATGTCACCTGTCTGACATCGTGCAGAATATTATTTAGGTTTAGTATGTCGACGCTACGACTCCAAGATATCTGAGAAAAAATGTTTAATATACCTATATAATCATAATTGAAAAATAATTTATTATAATCATATAAAATTCTTTCACACTTGCGGAAATTTCTAATGACAAGTTGGAAGTTTCTGTAAATTTAATAGATATTTATGTACCAAGTGCGTTATATAGATCGTAACGCCCGATGGGCGTTAGGATCTAGTAATGCACGTTGTGCATACAAGATTTTATTTTTCACGAAAACATTATTTTATTATAATGAAAAATCGATTTTAAAATCGCTTCATTGCTCCTATACTTTCCATTTTCCTTTTCATGTCATTCGTTGATATTTTGACGTTTGTGAATATTTTTGTCATCATATTTAGTGAATATCATTGCTGCTTCATTTGTGTAGTCTTGCAGAAATAATGGAAATGAATTTACCCAAGAATATCATAAAAAATGCAGCCAAAGCTACGAATAATTCATTGCCGGAGAAATCCAGAGTCGTATACGACAAGGATTTTGAAGTATTTAATCAATGGAAGTTGCGTCATTTCTCCTCGTACAATTAGCGGGCGTTATGATCCATTATGCCCGCTCATTACGCCCTAAGGCATAATGAGTGTATTTATAGCAACCGCATCTAAGGTAAAACTAACAAATAATATACAAGTGAAAAAAAGAATTTTATATGATTACAGTTTTTTCTTGAAAAATTTCAAATTCTTTTGTTTTCATGAAGTACTAGTATTTTCTTGTTTCTATACTATTTTGATTGATTTATATCTGCAAATTAAGTATTTTACTGTCGATAGGAAAAAAAAATACACCACAAAGTTACATCCCCCTTTTTAGTTTTCTAATAGACTACTGCAGCGTTTCGAAACTCGACAGGCAGGTGCGGGAGTAGTTTTTTGATTCGTTTTGGACATCATGATTTTCAAAGTTTGACATATGACAAAATTTGACATATGACGAAATTTGACATATGACAAAATTTGACGTATGACAAATAAGTTGGATATTCCGGTGGCTATATCAATATTTTCTAAGAAAATAATCTCCCGATTCTGAATAAAAATTTACCAAGTTGCAAAACATTTATATTTCAGCAATTCAAGAAAAAATTATTCGTTCAACTAGACTGCATTGCTGATTGACTGGGCATCCAATTTAATAGTATGCTGTTGAGTTAAACAAGTAACTATCAATGTTCGTATTTATGTAGGTGATAGTATAAACTGAGTGCGTGTAATCAAGTCTTGTCTCTACCCAGCCTTTTTCGGACAGTCCGTCCCCAGTTGAAAAGGATTTAGATGAAGTAACGGACTTCAGTATATTCAATAAATTGGAGCTGGTTTTAGTTCTTGTTTGTAATTTTAACCACTTATTAGCCTAATCAGAGGTGTTGATGTTTTCATTTCAAAAGGGACATTATCTGAATAGAACTCTATAGTAAACTGATGAAATCGAAAAAACTTTCCCATCTGCTATAGCAAATCCATTACAGAATCTTCAGCTACCGTGGTGGGATAGTATTATATTTGAGAGATTGAAGAGAAAATTATATGTTCAATTCGGCAGCGAAGCAGAATGAGAAAGTCCGTGAATTTGGTTTTTCAAAAAGATCAATTAATACCATGATCAAGATAGTATGTTCAAAACCTTATATTCCACAAATGATTCATCGTCTAAATGAGGACGATCCTGACAGAAGGCTACTATTTCATGAAATATTTCAAGCTATACTGGCTGATGGCCGGATTCTTTGGAGTGATGAGGCTAAATTTCACTTAAACGGACAGGTTAATAGACATAATTCTGAGTACTATGCTGACGAAATTCACACATTGCGCTAGAAAAGGATTTTATGTCTCCAGGAGAATGTTTGGATAGGCATTTGGTCTGGTGGAGTAATCGGTCCATTTTTTGTTGAAGAAAATATAAATGGAGATATTTATTTAAATTTATTAAGACAAAATATGCAATCAGTCATGGAAAATACATGCCACTATTATATTTCAACAAGACGGGGCACTACCTCATTATGCTAGGTAAGTGCGAGAGTTTTTAGATACAATAACTCCAAATTCCTGGATCGGTAGGACAGAACTCCATAGAATGGCCTGCCCGATCCTGCGATCTTACTCCTCCTGATTTTTCCGTTAAGGTATACTGTAAACACTTAGTTTAATAGGATGGTCAAAAACCTGATATCCCTACCTTAGAAACATATATAGATCTAGAAGTGTTTCAGAGAGTGTTCACTCCAGATTTGTGCACAAAAATTTGTAGAGAAGTTGAGCGTCGTGTATAGTTATATTATGGACACCACGGTGCACAATTTGATAATTTTTTGAAATGACGTTTTTTCAACCGACATTTATTTTTCATTTGAAAGTAACAATAAATCATAACGCTCGCGACTGTTTAGTAATATTTCCATTTTCCAAAATTGACATCAACTAACAGCTCTATCTAGTGAAAGTAGGCACACTGTATGTTGTTATGGTTATAGTGAATCTGCAGCTACAGCTCTTAGAGCCCATAGATAATTGAAATCATCGATTATTTCAATTGATAAATTTTGAAGTGGTTATGGATTGAATTCGGTTAATACCATATTGAAATGTTCAACTTTCCGCGAAATGATGTATAATATATGATTTTAGATCCCTTCCGTAATTTCTCAAATGTTGATCGAATTGATCCCAGGAAGGGTATAAATAGAAATCCATAACTACAGAAAATTAATCAATGGTTACCTCGAATGTAATTCCGACGTCGACTTATATTACCGCTATTAATTTTGTCTCGCCTCCCCCATGCAACCCCGAAGGTCCAGCATTCATACCTTAACCTAACTGTATCACCGGAAAATAAACGACGCTGCGATACATTTATTATGGTCTGTATTGTGAAAGTCTGCCCGACGGGTCAGTGGCGATGTGTGTATGAGCTATGCTGGACCAGAAACGATAGCAATATTTTACGAAGCCAGACGTGAGGGGTATTAAAAACAGGGATTGCTTGGGGTAGCGATTTTAAGATCCTTTCATTATTGCGAATACTGAAGTAAAAGAGCTCTGGGGATTAGAAATTCTTGGATTCTTGAAAATTAATGGAAACACCACGAAAGAGTGGTATATTTCATCATTAACACCTGAAGAACATACTGATTTTCTTTGCAGTTACTCCTTCACATATTTATTGAAGGGTTGATTATAAAATTATTCGTATCAAAATCATTTGGTACTAAAAATTGAGGGGAGACATTGTTGGCTGTCGTATAAATCTCGATATTCACACTGAATCCTTAATTATTGTGAATAATATATATACAGGGCTATTCAAATTCGAGTATATGCATGGGGATTTCGATAACGGTAAGAGATAGAGGGATGGTTGAATGGGGGCAAAGTAGCATATTTCAGAGGTCAGTTATATGGATAAAAAAAATCTGATCTAGCTCCTTTAGTTCTGGAGTTATATAGGAAAATTCGAAAATTTCGAAATACTTTTTTTGCCTATATCTTTTTATTTAATGAATTATTTTCAAAACAATTGTCACTTTGCCATTTCCACTTTTTCTAAGCTATCTAAATATCTGAATAAAAATTATATACAGGGTGTCGTATAAATTGGGCCACCCTCAACTTTCAATTTTCAAATACGGACCTGTATTTTTCATTGCATTTTTTTGAATGCCAAGAGTCATGTTTTATATTGACGTAGTATTTTCATCTGAATTACAGAGTGTTCTGGAAATATTGAACTATTATCAGCAAAATTTCAACATTTTTTTAAAATTTCAGCTCTAATTAAATAAATATCATAGAATAAGGTATAAAATGCCTAGGATTTGGAAGATAATCAACATTATTCGACGAAAAATGTCTTCTTCAAGAATTCATCCACATTTCAGTTCACGCAACCCATGATCAATGTACGAAAATGCGAAATTCTTCCTAGTACGTTTATGTGCATATAATCATTGCCCAAACAAAAAAATGTTCGACTGGCAATCTTCATATTACAGACACCAATTCGGAAATATTTCATTGTTACTCACTTTCCGAACTATCTACATTTTTCAGCTAATTCATGGGCATTCTGTTGCTATATACAACAATTTATTATGATTAAACTATTTGAATTCTCATAGTATGCTTTGGAAAATAAATATTTATTTCACCTCACTTGTCATTATTTTGACAGTTTCTTGGAAATTATCGTTGGTATTTAATGAAAAATCTGTTAGTACTGAAAATGGGTTTCCCCATAGAGCAGAAAAGAGATATGATTAACGTTTTCTACAGAAATAGTAGGAGCATTCATCTTTCCGCTTGACTTTTTTTATGGGCTACACTAAAAAATAGAATATATCAAAAGGAAATTGAAAATATAGAAGATTTAAGAATTAAAATCATGAACGCTTTCGCATTACTACGCCGAAGAGATATCTTCAGAGCGAATAATAACTTAAAAAAACGACTCTGTAAATGTCTGGAACGAGAAGATCGTCAATTCAAACATTCATTTCGATTATGATTACTTATAATGACTTATTTCAATTCTAGATAATAACTAAACATGTTCTTATGCGATAAGTTATACAATATGAAAACCTATATGATCAAATACAATGTTATGCTTGTGACAGATTATGTTTGTGAGTTCTCAGCAGAATACATACAACAGATCTTCCTCATACCTACTGAGGTGAATCGACATGGGGATCAATAATTATTCTACCAATGCTACATTATGGTAAAGAAATAAAATGTCTCTCAGGAATGTTGATTTTATTCTATTGTTATTCCGAACAAGTAGTGAGACTAGATAATCTGGAAATTCTGAAATTCATTTTTCTTAAGGAATCAATTTGTCTGATTCACCTCTCATTCTCTGATATTATTCAATTAGAGTTGTTATGGAATTAAAAAATGATGAGATATCACTAGTATTAGTTCAATATTCCCAAAACACTTTATGATTTATATAAAAATAAAACGCCAATATGAAACAAATATAGGTAGTTCGAAAAGTGAGTAACAATGAAATATTTCCAAATTGGTGTCTGGAGTATGAAGATTGCCATTGGAAGATTATTTTGTTTGGGCATTGGATTATATGCACATACATGTACGTACTGGGAAGAATTTCACATTTTCGTACATTGATCATGGGTTGCGTGAACTGAAATGTGGATGAATTCTTGAAGAAGACATTTTTCGTCGAATAATGTTGATTATCTTCCAAATCCTAGGCATTTTATACCTTATTCTATGATATTTATTTAATTAGAGCTGGAATTTTAAAAAAATTTTGAAATTTTACTGGTAATAGTTCAATATTTCCAGAACACTCTGTAATTCAGATGAAAATACTACGTCAATATAAAACATTACTCTTGGCATTCAAAAAAATGCAATAAAAAATACAGGGCCGTATTTGAAAATTGAAAGTTGAGGGTGGCCCAATTTATAAGACACCCTGTATATAATTTCTATTCAGATATTTAGATAGCTTAGAAAAAGTGGCAATGGCAAAGTGACAATTGTTTTGAAAATAATTCATTAAATAGAAAGATATAGGCAAAAAAAGGATTTCGAAATTTTCGTATTTTCCTATATAACTCCAGAACTAAAGGAGCCAGATCAGATTTTTTTTATCCATATAACTGATCTCTGAAATATGCTACTTTGCCCCCATTTAACCATCCCTCTATCTCTTACCGTTATCGAAATCCCCATGCATATACTCGAATTTGAATAGCCCTATATATATATATATATATATATATATATATATATATATATATATATATATATATATATATATATATATATATATATATATATATCAGTGGCGGCTCGTGAGGTTTTGGTTTGAGGAGGCTACAAGAGGTGTTAAAAATACACCATAGCCGAAAATTTTTAGGATTTCAAGGTCAATATAATTTAAAGAAAATCAAAGTAAAACAAGCACCCTAAGCTATTAATTTGTTTTCACTTTCGAGTGTCTACCTTGAGACCTACAACTTCTATTTACAATATTCACAAAAATTCTTCTCAGCCAATTAATCAATTCATCTATTCATCAAATTTTTTTTTTCACATAATAGGTACCTACCTACCTACTTAACGAATTTTTTAACAGCTGGTGAGAGCAAATAAAAAGTTATTATATATTTTTGAAGATTAGCGGGATTCTGCGATCTTTAACGTTAGCAAAATGATCTATAATATCCTCATAAAATTTTTTGTCTTTCGCCAAAAGTTTTACCAATTCCTTTTCAATAGACAACAAACTAATATTTTTCAAACGATCCTGGCTCATTGAATTTCGTAAATAAGTTTTAATTCTCTTAAGAGTGGAAAACGAGCGCTCTACGGAAGCCGATGTCACCGGGATAGAAACAATTAGACATAAGAGTTTATAAACTTGGGGTAATTCTTGATTCAAATCATTATCAAAAAGATATTTAATAGTCCTCACATGATTTTCATTGGGCCCCAAAATTTCATTGTCATTATAAACAACACACAGTTCACTTTTTATGGCCACCTTATCAAAAAAAGTGTATTTTTGACATAAATTTTTCAAAAGGTTATCTGGAAAATTAGCCGAAAATCCGGTGAACAAATTTTTATTGAGTAAGTCGAAGAAATGCAGTTCTTTCAAATCAGAGAACCTTATTTCTATTTGACCCCTAATAGTATCCAAAATTTCATAAAATATTTGCTTATAGTGAAGCTCCATATCTGCGTAACTGAATTTCTTTCGTTTTGGGCTAAATTGAGTCGTATCATCAGTAGTTTGAAATACAGAAAATAGTTTTTTAAAATAAACTTCTGCACGACATTCTGAAATTTTTTCCAAAAGAAACTTGAGCCGATTTCGTGAGTAAATTACATCTGAAAACTTGTGCTGTAAGATTTGAAAAACTATTTCTGTTTGTTCAAAAATTAATTTAAAGATGTTTAAAAAATATATAAATTCCTTATCTTGTAAGTAAGATATTAATCCGCGTGCTGTATTTGAAGTTACTTTATCGGTGAAAAATTCCTCACTTTCAACTAGGTATAGAATTAAATCCTCAAATCCTAAGCGGCCCCAAACAGAGACATTTTCACTAGTAAAAAGTAAACACTGCCAACAAAATAATTTATTTTTTACCTGTGATCCGGTTAGGCAAGGATTTCTCTCATAATTCCGTGTATTAAAACCGCGATTTTGTTTTCTGTTACGCTGCACCAAATTGTTTAATTCAGGGGTAGGTTTTTTTTGTTTTTATCAAAACTTTATCCTCATAACTTAGGGCACTAAAGTTATGGGATAACAAATATTCCACTAAGTCACCATTGAAATTTTTGAAATTAATTTCAGTAATCAAACTGATTTTGAAACAATTCGCGTAACGCGAGTTGATTCCGGCGTCCATTATTCAGACAGTACGAATACGAATTACGATCATACTACGATTCAATCAACGACTTTACTCGATGTCAGGGAGATTCTATAGTTGTGATTGGTCGACATTGTATAAGGCTGGAGTTTATCGGTGTTGCCATGTACATGTGTTTTGGTTTTCTATTTCAATGAAGTATTCATTCGGAGTATTTGTTTTTAAGTGGTGTGAGTTTGCTTTTCTGTGGCAGGCATAATGAACGTTGAGAATCTACCTTTCTAAGCTTTCCGCAGCGTTGCCACAAATCTTGAAATGAATGAAATGCAGTAAATGTAAATACCTTCTATCTTAATTAATAAATTATATTATATAATGTAGGTTGAAAGGAAGGTAGGTGCATAAAATAATATGATTTTGATTAATATGAATATGCTGAATGCTGACTATTCAATATAATATATATATATTAGTGATACACGGAATTTTATTGAGGAGGCTTAGCCTCCTTAGCCTCCTTTGTCTAGCCGCCCCTGATATATATATATATATATATATATATATATATATATATATATATATCTTATATATAAAATTCTCGGGTCACAGTTTTAGTTCCCATACTCCTCCGAAACGGCTTGACCGATTCTCATGAAATTTTGTGAGCATATTGAGTAGTTTCAGATAGATAGATAGATAGATAGAGATACATTAGCAGATAGATGAATATATAGAAATACAGATAGATAAAAATAATTTTTATGGCAGAACAACGTTTGCCGGGTTAGATAGATATGTAGATCGATAGATAGAAAGACAGATAACTATCTAGATAGATAGATAGTTAGATATTTAGATAGGTAGATATACATCGGCAGATAGATGAATAGATAGAAAGATAGATATATAAAAATAATTTATATGGCAGAACAACGTTTGCCGGGTCAGCTAGTATTATATATATATATATATATATTATATATATATATATATATATATATATATATATATAATATATATATATATATATATATTTATATATATATATATATATATATATATATATATATATATATATCCGAAAATTTCTATGAAATGAACTTTCGAAATAGTTGAAAGTAATATAAAAAAGATTAATGGATTACGGGGTTGATTCCTTGATGAAAATGAAAGGGTTTTTTTGTAAACAAATGTCTAAGCCTGTCTTTGAAAAAACAGAGAAAAAAATTATAATTTTTTTCTTGGAATTTCTTGAGTGTTAAAGAAATGGTTTTTTTTTAGTCGTGTTATATCAGTGAAAAGGCTACCTATCAATATATTTTTGATTTTGATGGGATCTAGTAGGTGGCTGTCAAGCCGATTTAACTTTTATGTGGTAGTTCAAAGTTCGCTTTGCTTTGATTTTTATGTGGTGCTCAATTACAAGTTCAGTTGCGCTTTTTAAATCTTCAATATAAATAATTATACTAACGTTCATTTTTGGAAACGTGTTACTTTTCAAGGACAGTCCAAAGTGCTTTTTTGTACACCAAAGACCCCTTTAATTTTTTACAAGGAAGCACCCCCTAAAAGTTTCAATAGAATCCGATTCTTCATTTTTAAGCTGTATATAATCTCTATTATAGAGACATACGACGTTAAAAAACAAATATGTTACAAGCGATTTTCGATTTTGTTGTTTTCAATAGAAATTTTTATTCCAAATCATTATATATATTCTGGTACAGGCAGATAACAAATTCATTTTTTGTAGTTAAATAAAGTCGGGAATGAAAAATGAAAACTTTTTCATCTTCAATTGACGATTGAGTAAATGAGTAAATAGGAAAGAAATCAGCAGATTTATCCAAAAGATCTGAGGGATGAAGACTTACTGCATCATCTATGTGAAGTGCCTTCCGGAAAAAGGATATGCAGACAGCGCAGTACGTACGCGCAGAAGATGGACTGTCCACTTCGGAGAAACTTGACAAGTTGTCGATCGAATATTGATGCCATTTCCCGTTTCCTCGATGGTTGTGGAATTCATATGATGTTTTCCGGGAAACTTATATTGGCTGTCACCGGCGCCCAATAAATGGACACTGCGTGAAAAACAACAGAGAGGCAAGATGGTTAGGAGAATTATACAGTGTAAATATATGTCTCTGATTGAAGAACTTATTCTACGATTCCTTGAAATAGTAACAACTATAATTTCTAATGATTTAAACTAAATAATTGGATTGTTTTTTGTCACAGGATGTTAGTCATGAGATTCTATTATTGCATCGAATGCCATTATGATACAACTGACTAGGCGATTAGGATAAGTTGTACAAGTGTCGACAATCGGTCGTAAAATCAATATAAACCTGCAGATCTCTTTTTCATAGATCGATTATAATCACTTAGTGCTTTTATGGAACTCTTGACCCCAACGACATTTTTTGTAGAAATGTCTTCCTGCATACATTTCATTATTGAAGTCGCTGATTTTACGTATTTAATTTTTTTTTAGTAGCATTCTTCCGAATATATATATATATATATATATATATATATATATATATATATATATATATATATATATATATATATATATATATATCAGAGGCGGCTATTCGAAGGCGGCTAAGGAGGCTAAGCCTCCTCTTCAATAATATTCCGTGTATCACTAATATATTATATTGAATAGTCAGCATTCAGCACATTCATATTAATCAAAATCATATTATTTTATGCACCTACCTTCCTTTCAACCTACATTATATAATATAATTTATTAATTAAGATAGAAGGTATTTACATTTACTGCATTTCATTCATTTCAAGATTTGTGGCAACGCTGCAGAGGCTTTAAAAGGTATATTTTCAACGTTCATTATGCCTGCCACAGAAAAGCAAACAACCGTGCGAATACTGCGAATGAATACTTCATTGCAATAGAAAAGGAAAACACATGTAAATGGCAACACCGATGGAACCTGTGTCTCACACAATGTCGACCAATCACAACTATAGGCTTTCGGGTAAAATCGAGTGAATTCGTTGGACATGCACCGTTGGACGCTGTCGTTGCCACTAGTCGTGGACGAAAACAGTTTCGTCGGTTTTAATTTATTTTATTGGCGTATTGTTTTTGAAATGAGTTCGGTTACTGAAGCTAATTTTAAAAATTTCAATGGTGACTTAGTGGAATATTTGTTATCCCATAACTTCAGTGCACTAAGTTAAAACGATAATGTTTTAATAAAAACATTGCGACCTACCCCGGAATCAAACAATTTGGTGCAGCGTAGCAGAATCGCGGTTTTAATATCAGAAATTATGAGAGACATCCTTGGCTTACTGGATCACAGGTAAAAAATAAATTATTTTGTTGGCAGTGTTTACTTTTTACTAGGGAAAATATCTCTGTTTGGCACTGGCTTCTATGCAGGAATTATGGTAAATATCGATAATACAACAGACTGCCTCGATTTTTTTGAAATTTCGGATTACAGCTTATTTTGGACTGAAAAAGCCGAATATGAAGTCAGATTTTGTCGCTGGGTCATCTTTTTTTTTCAAAAACTTGAGCTGACCTGACTTTTTCTAACCTTACTAACCTAACCTTCGAGTTCATAAAAGTATAAAATTCATTAAATAGATGAATTTTATTATCAAAAAGACAATGTTTTCATTATATCTATAAAAAAATAGATGTCTATACCAAAGAATTTATTTAAATTTTTTTGTTTAGGTCTAAATGTATATTTTATTATTTTATTTTGTTATTATTTTATTCAGTTTTGTTTGACTTTTATGACAAGAATTTTATTTTAATCTATTTTTGGGAGGGGCCTATTTTATTTCTGGCAAGAAAAAAGTCTCACCTCCCCGTTGGTTCTTGCTGGGCAACAATTGATTAATTCTTCGAATAGGTACCTATTCAATATTTTAGGGTGCTTGTTTTACTTTGATTTTCTTTAAATTATAACGTGGTTGACCTTGAAATCCTAAAAATTTTCGCCTATGGTGTACCTATGGTACACCTCTTGTAGCCTCCTTAAACCAACACCTCACGAGCCGCCACTGATATATATATATATACACACAGCGTTTTAACGGATGAGGCGCTCAAGAGGAAAAACTTTTTTATTTTTAGTTTTAGCGAAAAATGTTATTCTTGATAAAAAGTTTTGCTTTTTCGAAAACTCCTTGAAACCAAATAAAATTCAAGTTTTTCAAAACCTGTTTCATTTTATATTCAATTTCATGCGGAACCCCACAGTTTTTTGTACTAAGATAGGAAATATAATAATCTAGTGGGTATCTAAATTCTTTATTAAATTTTTAAATCCATTCCTCGTAACTGTTAGGTACATTTGGGTGTTTTTTTATTGAATAAAATAATTGCGTACTTGTACGAAACAGGTCCAATAACATAGCACTTTACAAGATATATTCTTCGTTAAGAGTTAGCATAGTTGAAAAAGAATGTCCTAGGAATATCGCAATAGTCAATCACTAGATTATTATTACATTTCCGAACTCATTGGAAAAATTCATAGGGTTTTACATGAAACTGAATATAAAATGAAGCAGGTTTCGAAAGAGTTAAATTTTATTTTATTTTATGAGGTTTTGAACAAGCAAAACTTTTTAACAAGAATAGCAGTTTTCCCTAAAATTGGATATATATACAGGGTGTTTCTAAATTGATGCGAAAGATTTCAATGGGTGATTCTTTATCAAAATTAAGGGGGGTCTTTCATATAACTTTTTGTTCAACACCCTTTTCCCTCCAAGTTACAGCCCTTTGAAATTAGGTGAAAAAAATTGTTTTAATTCAATACATCCACTTTGGAAAAATTTGGAAGAATGAAATTTGGCAGATATCTGCTGCTAATAAAATGGCAGTTTTTGAGTGTTTTTGTTACCCTTAAATGTAATCACAAGGGGCTGAAAAAAACAACCCCTATAATATTTTGCATCAGAACTTTTTAATGCGCCTATATTTTCCTTTTTAAAAAATATATTCGAAAAGACAGACTCGATCTGCAACTTTTTTATGTCTTGACTTTTAATCATAAAGTTGTTAGTTTGATCACAAAAAAATAAAATAGTGCTCAGACTATTTTCCCATAAATTCACAGAGGTTATCATTCATTAAAAAAAAACAAGTAAGCTGCTGTCAAATGTCAAATAATTTGTTAATTGTTATTAGTAGTACAATTATTGTTCAATCCGCTCTAATTTGCAATATTCTTCAACTAAATAAAAAAATGCCATTCTTTCAATAAAGTTTTATTTAGTTGTGAAAAATGTTTGAAGTCATTATAAAACTGTCTAGAAATTAGAAAAAATCAGGACAATAAAACTATTTGTCATATGACTTCATTTGACAGCAGCTCACTTTTTTTTCAAATAAATGATAACCTCTCTGTGAATTTATGGGAAGAGTCTGAGCACTATTTTATTTTTTTGTGATCAAACTAACAACTTTATGATAAGAAGTCAAGACATAAAAAAGTTGCAGATTGAGTCTGTTTTTTTCAAATATATTTTTTAAATAGGAAAGTATAAGCGCATTAAAAAGTTCTGATGCAAAATATTATAGGGGTTGTTTTTTTCAGCCCCTTGTGCTAACATTTTAGTGTAACAAAAACACTCAAAAACTACCATTTTATTAGCAGCAGTTATCCGCCAAATTTCATTTCTCTAGTTTTTTCCTAATTGGATGTATTGAATAAAAAGAATTTTTTTTCACCTAATTTCAAAGGGCCGTAACTTGGAGGGAAAAGGGTGTTGAACAAAAAGTTATATGAAAGATCCCCCTTAATTTTTGCTGAAGAATCACCCATTGAAATCTTTCGCATCAATTCAGAAACACCCTGTATATATATATATATATATATATATATATATATATATATATATATATATATATATTTATATATATATATATATATATATATATATATATATATATATATATATATATATATATATATATATATATATATATATATATATATATATATATCTATGTGAACTAATTATATCATTTATTAGCAATAATAAACAATTGATATTTGAAAGACAAATTCATAGATAAGTTAATGTTTCGTCAAGAAAGTCGTGACATTTTAAAAACTTTTGAAAGCGTCTTTAAGCGTTTCAATGTAGAGATTTCATGTTTTGTTGGTTTCAAGTTTGTGCTCACTTCTTCAGCCCCTGCCAATGGACTTGAGGGGTTAAGAATTTGTATGTCAAATAGAACAAATATGAGAGAAAAATAGGATCTTTATGGCGGAGCTTTGTTGCTCATGTTTTGTATTTATTGTTGTTTTTTAGCAGGAAATCATTATAAGCTGAATTACAGCGTTGTGAGTGTGATAGGGGACATGGGTTTACCGGTTTGACTACTTGGGATTTCTAGACACTAGACTAGACTGAAATTATTTTCAATTGAAATTATATTAATCAGGAATTCTTACACCTACTGAAAATTACTAATTGAACTTATTACTCATCCGTATAATATTTATTTTCTTCACTAAAAATCTCATGAATTAGTTATAAACCGCATTCTGTGAAAACGAAGTAACTTAATAAAAGAATATCAGTACGAGAAGATTAAATTAAATTATGAGCAAATTTCATAACGTTCAAGCATATTGAAAAAATATTATGGAAAAATGTATCTTAAAATTGGAGATGATTTAATGATTTGTTCTGTGAGGTCTATACGTTATTTAGGAGTTACAGTGGATCAACATTTGTGCTGGGATATTCGATGTTCACAATCTTGATATGAAGATTAGATATCTGCTGCCTCGATTTAGATTCATGTCATCTCTCCTGAAGTTACCGGAAATTAGCTTATGGATGCATACATGAAGAATTTAAGTATTATTCAAAAGTGGATACTTTGAATTTTGTTGAAAAAGAATAAATGGTACCCAAGTGATATAGTCTATAAAGACAGTGAAGTCTTATAGACTCTAAGAATATAAGAAAATTATACATCTATTGGTCGTTGATCTATTATTTTAGGACATGTCAGATGAATGTTGCCCATCCGGTTCATAAACATGACACAAGAATCAAAAATAAACTTTCCTTTAAGCCGAAGGTAAAGAAACAAATTGGGCAGCGTCACTACAATTATTCAATATTGAAGATCTATGATGTCGTTCCTATGCATATATATATACATATATATATATATATATATATATATATATATATATATATATATATATATATATATATATATAATATATATATATATTATATATATAATATATATATATATATATATATATATATATATATATATATATTATGTATGATATATAATTATATTATGTATATATATATATATACATATATATAATATATATATATATATATATATATATATATATTATATATATATAGGTGGATGCACTGATCTTTCAATAGACAAACAATATTGTTGGGGAATATGTCAAACAGAGATCTATGATGTCGTTCCTATGCATATATATATATATATATATATATATATATATATATATATATATATAATATATATATATATATATATATATATATATATATATATATGTATATATATATATATATTATGTATATATATATTTATTTATATATATATATATATATATATATATATATATATATATATATAGTGGATGCAATGATCTTTCAATAGACAAACAATTTGTTGCGGAGTGTGTCTAAAACAGAGATAGATAAGATACTGTGAATGTGCATGTATCGGTAAAGAAAAAGAAGAAATATACGAAAAAGAAGAAAAAGATATAGAGAAAGAGAATTATTTAATTCAGTTGGATTAATTTGCTTTTAATTTTGTCTGTTTATTCATGTTTTTTTTTGGTTCCTTAGTTTGCAAAGAAAAATTAGGTTCAATTTTGTACTACTTTTAGTGTAACGTATTTTTATGGGGGTGCACAAATAAAATTATTATAATAATTTTTTTTACGCCCTTCTATAGACCAACCTGAGAGTATCCCGCACGCATTCTCAGGGATGTGTGGAACTCAGGATGTTGCAGGTTACTCACTAAAAAAAAAACCTCTCACACATTCCATGGAGCAGTTCTTCATACTGCCCTTACAGTGTCTCTCAAGAAAAGAGATGAGATGCAAGCGGCCTCTATAGTTCATGGGACCTGATGACTCGAAGTGACCCGAGCAACACTGCTTTCTGCATTCTGCGCGTCAATATCTCGGCCAGAGATCTGCATGCCGGAATAATCTTCAATTCTGTCAAATAGTGAGCTCTCATTCCGCCTAGACAACCTATGATTAGTACGACCTTCCTAACTTTATGCCCTGGGTATAGGGTTCTCAGCTCGAACATAAAATCTCTGTATTTTTCTCTTTTCTGTTCTTATTTCATCACAACATTATTTTCGGCAGGGGACGAAAATTCGACAATAAACAATTCTCTGAGCTTTTTGACCAGCAGGACTATATCTGGCTTTATTGCGTGGATCTGCCGAATTGTTGCAAAAGCATAGTTCAAGTATATGTGAGCTCTATCGTTCTCAACAACCGCTTCAATTTCTAGTGGAACATATGGTAGCATTGGTTCTTTGTCTAAACCGTAAAATTCTCTCAGATGACAGTAGAGAATTCGGAGCGCCCCATTATGTCTTTCTATATATCCCGATGGAGCATGGACTCTGCAAGCAGACAGGACGTGCATAAGAGTTTCCTGCTGACTACGGAATGCTCTGCAAGTTGTTGGGGTGTCCACTTTCATTATATTCTTTTTATACCATCTTGTATTTATCACGCCATCTTGACAAGCTATAACAAATCCTTCCGTTTCCGACTTAAGCCCCACCGACTTAAAAAAGGCAAAGGATAATTCTTCCGACAGGCCCTGTTCTTCCAAATTCCTATAATATATGGAGTGCAGATTTTTACTCATATGATCTTCGAGTAGTATCTTCAGTTATGCCTGTCTTATCTGTCACTCAGTCTGCTCTGTTCAGCGTGATCGGTATTCCTGCTAGCTCAGGCTCAATTGATATGCCGGTCATACTGAGCTTTTCTAAGGTTCTCCGTCCAGCTCTGAATAGGAACGCTCCTTGATCCCTGATTTCATGATGAGCTACCATTTTTAGAAGCGGGTATTCACTTCTCAATATCCTTATTGCCATTTCCAAGGTTTTTTGATGGTGCTGGTATTCCAAACTGTGCAAACCCCTGCCTCCCTGCGTTCGAGGAAGGTATATTATCTGTGTCAAGCAGTTGGGAAGCAGGCTCCGATTCATGTTCATTAATTTTCTTGTGGATCTGTCGAGATCGAAAATTTCATTTACCGTCCAGTAAACCACCCCGAAAGAGTAAGTGACTATCGGGACTGCCAAGCTGTTTGTAGCAGAAACCTTGTTTTTACCGGACAGCTGTGATTTCTATGTATCTCTGAGGTGCTTTTTGTATCTGGCTGTCAAGGCATCCTTGATTTTGGTTGTCACCAGAGCATCTCTCTGTTGCATTCCAAGAAATTTGTAGGCCTTTCGATCTTCAAGGTGACGAATGATATTTCCTTCTTCTAATTCGATATGTTCTCCTGCTTCTTCAGTTCTCCCTTTGCTTAGATGAAAGACAGCACATTTTTACAACCCGAATGATATTCCTATTGCTGCAGTGTATTCAGCAACGATATTCAGCAATTGTTGCAGGGATGCCTCGGAAGGAGCGTACAGCTTTAAATCATCCATGTAAAGAAGATGTGATATAAGGTGTTCTCTTCTGCCTACTGCCCGGCCTTGTACCCTATTCTGCTAGCCCTCAACTCAACAGTTCATGGTAGAAGTGTTATGCAGAACAATAATGGGCTTATCGAATCTCCCTGAAAAACTCCTTGCCTATATGTTACACATCCCGTATAGGTGGTTCGACTTTCTGATCGAATGGCAAACTTAGTTTTCCATAGCGCCATCTTATTATTATTATTATTAATAATAATATTATAACATATTGTTTCATACAATCAGATGTAAACGATTTCGAAATATCAAATCATTTTAGTATTTGCATAGACAGTGATTCTTTCCAACTTCGTATAAGTTGTCTATTCAGTATCGATATACGTAAAGTACATTCGGTTGTCTATTCTATTATTTCCAATGAGTATAATAACAATATCTGACTTTTCAACCGCCAAACCAATGGATTCCGAAATCCCTCCACTCGAAATTCCTCCCTACAATATTTAAACAAACTGAAATCTCTTTCAATTCCATTTTATACATTATTTATCGAAATCGATTTCGCGGAGCGGTTCTGAAACAATAAGCCAACTCGGATCGCTTCGCCGAGTTTTGAATACTGCGACAGCGAGAGGAGTAGACGAGAGCAAGGACTTTTTTCCATCAAATCCCGCCTCGGAAACGGAAGTCGCAATCCACAGGAAGTTGAACGATCAATCTATCCATAATATCTCATTGTGAGTTATTTTCGATGCGGCTCTCGATTTTCGGGGTACGTCAGAAGTTTTCCAATTCTGGATATAATAATAAGTTCGCGACGAATGTTCAAAAGATGTTCAGATATCGAAACTTTCTTTCGTATTGCTTAGATTTGAAGTGCTTTCTTGTTATTTTTCTCTTGTTGAGAACTCGAAGCACACAGATGAAAAGCTGGGTGGAAAACTTTTTTCGAATATTTTGATAAATTAGTAAGAATTTTTTGTAGACAATTGGTAAAATACCTATTGTAATTGCATTATATTATTAATGTTTTAGGGTTCCGTACCCAAAGGGTAAAAATGGGACCCTATTACTAAAACTTCGCCGTCCGTCTGTCTATCACCTGGCTGTACGAGGTATGTAAATAAAATAACAACTAAAATGGCAACTTCGCTCCCGATCTGGCAACGCTGAAGACGAGCGGCTTCAAACACCGTTAGGTGCACATGTGATACGCCTCCAGTATGAGTTTGAATGCCCTACAGTCATCTGTTTCTCCGTAGCGTTAGTTTTCGTGAAACAGTTTTGTCTTGTGCGTTCTAATTATGAGTGGCATTAGTTTCGAGCAACGGTGTGCTATCAAGTTTTGCTTCAAACTTGGACACAATGCAACTGAAACATTTGAAAAACTTCGACAGGCGTACGGAGAAAGTGTTTTGTCAAGGGCCCAGGTGTTTCGGTGGTTTAAGGCATTTTCAGAAGGAAGAGAGTCAATTGAAGATGAACCACGAAGCGGAAGGCCTTCAACTGCAAACATCGATGAAAATGTCAACAGAGTTCGGGATCTTGTGCGTTCAGATCGACGGTTAATCAACACTTTTACCGAGAGGTCCTTGAAAGACTTCGAAAAAGAGTCTCTCGAGTGCGACCAAACATCAAAATGAACTGGGTGTTGCATCACGACAATGCACCATGTCACACTGCAATCTCAATAATGCAGTTTTTAGCAAGTAAAAACATTCCTGTAGCTCCTCAGCCTCCTTATTCACCAGACTTGAGTCCCTGTGACTTTTTTCTCTTCCCGAGATTGAAAAATCACCTCAAGGGAACTCATTTTGGGACACTTGCGAACATTCAAAAAGCTGTAACCGACCAGCTGAAGGCTATTCCAGTATCGGAGTTCCAGCAATGCTATGATGAATGGAAGAACCGTCTCCAGCGCTGTGTGGCCTCCCAAGGGAACTATTTTGAAGGAGACAGTATCGCATTATAATATTCTTTGAATAAAACATTGAAAAAAGATCAGTCTCATTACTTTATTTACACACCTCGTATCTCAAGACTCGCGATACCTAGACAGTTTAAATTTTCACAAATTATGTATTTATGTTGCCGCTATAATAACAAATACTGAAAACAGAGTAGGGGAGAGGAGGGTAAGATGGAGAGGGCGGGTAACATGGTTATCTGGAATTTGTATGTTATGGAACTAGGTGGTAGCACTTGTTGGGCACGATATAATGATTGTCTTCTCTATTATCTGCAGTATTATAGAGCGGCTTGCTCTGCGTTTTTCAGTGACCATTAGGAATTTTCTTTTTACCGACTTTACGTAATAAAAATTTGTTTTATTCTATTAGTGGACTCTTTGTAATAGGTGAGTGTATTCATAGAATTTTCTGCATTATTTCGTTACTGTTTCTATTAAGGTACGGAATCCATTCACAGTAGTATAAAACTTATTTTTGAATGAAAATTTTCACACTTTTGTGAAGAGAGTACGTCGTCGGGTAAGATGGAGACATAGGTAGGTGGATAAGGTGGTGATCTCCATCTTACCCTCCAAGACAGTCATCTTCAACTACTCAGTTTATTGCTGAGCCTTCTAATTCTATCTTCACCTTGCCAACTGCCTCAAAGAAAACATGCAGAAAACCAAGGCAGAAACCTCCATCATTACCTACATGCCACGAGCACACCCGTCAAAAACTACTTAATAATGTAGAAGCAAACAAATCGGCCAAGTGCAAGTCGGACTCGCACGAAGGGTTCCGTACAATTGACTATGTCCCCCTTAAATATTTATTTAATTCCAATTTTATTATTTATTTTTAAAAAAGAGATAAAAAATCGCGTCGATTTTATGGGACCCCCTTAAATATTTATTTCATTTTGTTTTTAGTATTTGTTGTTATAGCGGCAATGAAAATACATAATTTGTGAAACTTTTAACTGTCTAGCTATTGCAATAAGTCCCACAATTGGGCACACGCAGCTTCCACTGGGCTGACTAACGCAGAAGCCAAAAAGAAGTCTTGGATTTGTGATTTTTGTTCCTAAGCATTAGAACGCTGTTAATTCCAATACTTTTTCATTCATACAGGTCCAGTTATAGTCTTATCTCAGTCAGAAATATTAGTCGCCATTTTACCCTCTAGCAGTATTCATCTTACCCGCAGTAGCGGCTAAGAAGGCGACTTTGACATAGGTGTCAGAAAGTTGAAAAATATATTGAATGTCCGGGTTTTTAGCTCTCAAAAATAACAATGTATTACTGAAATTCATGCGATAGCAGTACATCAAAAGGATTCATAGTTTCACTATAATTGCGGCTGAAAATAAATAAAATCCCTTAGGGTCTCCATCTTACCCTTCTCTCCCCTAAAATAAATATTTAAGGGGGCTCCCCTACAACAAACGCGATTTTTTTGCCTCTCGATATCAATAATGGCAACAGGTAGGCATTTGAAATATTCACAAAATACTCAGTTGTATTTTAACTTTAATAATAAATAATAGAATTAAAATAAAATGAATATTTGAGGGGGGCATAGTCAATGGTACGGAACTCTTCGTGCGCGAGTTCAGCTCGCACTTGGCCTATTTTATTTAAAAACAGAACAAGAGCAGAAGTTTGATATTGATATAGACAATTATTAAAATAACAGCGCACATTACATGCTCACATTGATTATACACACAATTCAGTTGTAGTTTTTGTTGTTATTGTTCCAGATGTTATTGTTGTAGTAGTTTAAGTTGTACTTGTAGTAGTTTTTCAGGTTGTGTTTTATCTTTGTCAACTCATTTTGAGGCCTCGGTAGACCAGCGGTAAGGTGAACTGCCTTATACCGTTTGTAAACCGAGGATTGTGGGTTCGAGTCCCACCTCGCTCTTGGGTGTTGTATATGTCCGGAATTTAGTGGTTATTTATGATGAAAAATGTTGGGTAATGTACAAAGTTTACAAGCCCATTGGCCGTTCGGAACCGGCGTTAAACTGTAGGTCCCTCGAGTAAAAAAAAAAAAAATCATTTTGATTCAATGGTGAAATTAATGACTAGGAAATATGCTTATATACAATACGATATTGAATGATCAGAATGAATAGTTTTAAAAATTATTTTTTGCTGCTAAATTACTTTCTAAATGGTATCAAGTTCTTTTCTGAAATAGTATAGATATCTATAAACTTTTGTGCTATTAGAAAGCTCTTAAACTTGAATGCATTAAAATTTCAATCTTGTTTTCTTTGATTATAACCGAAGGCTGAAAAAATAATATCTAGTATTATAGCGACTGAATCTAATTTTGTAGTCATTTTGCATTATATTATTACTGCCAAATTTCATTGCATAAATAAAATTAATTCATAACACAAGAAATTTTTATCAATACTTTAGAGCTGTAGGTATCTACTACATAACATCTATTTTGCTTTTACTCTTCCCAAAAGTTTTTAGAGATATTCTATCATAGACTCACAAGAAAGTGATTCGGTATTTGATACATAAATCACCCCAAAAGAAGACCAAGAAAAGTGAACTGATTTTCCATTGAGGTGAGGTCCATGGTCCATGAATCTTCTGCAAATATATTCTCTCTCCTGCATGCAGAACGAAAATTACACAAATATTTATCAATTAATAGAACACAAGTCAAGTTTGCTTCCTTTGCTGGTCCTCAAATTAATTTGATAATTTAATTTACTTTTGGGGAAGTTTATTAAACCTTCCCCACAATTGTGAAGATCTTCCAAAATCATTCAGCTAGTGCACGATCTCAAGAAGATAACTCGATATTGAGTAAGTATCTCTCTCACGATTACTGTAGCAGTCATCTGAGAAAAGTGGGTTTAAAAAGAAAGGCCATGTGTTTTCATTCCTTTCTCACAGTACGTCTGAGGGAGGCGGGCTGCTTGAGTTATGCACTCGCGACTCCATATCATCCAAATCAATTGTATGTAAAAGAGTACTAAGGATGTGTGAGACTGGAAAATTTATGGAAGAAAGGAAGTGACGCTCCCGAGGATGAAAAACCTACTGTCACGCATTTTGTTCTACATAAGTTTGCTAGTTGTGAATTTTCTACACCAGAAGGAAACATGTGAGAAGATCCATGGCAGAAATATTCGATCCAGGAGTTTGAACGCTGGATATATCGAAAAGTAAAGCGACCCAAATACCAATAACCAAGCGTAATAAAAAAAGTAGGTATGTAGGTAGCAGTATGTATATTTCATTTTGAATTGGACATTGGAGTTTCTAACTAAGTTTGGTAGATGGCGCTAGCGGTGCGTTCAAACAGGCTGACTTTGTTCATGGCTATTTTGTAGAAGAAAAAAGGTTGTCCACGATTTAAACGGTTTAGTGTAGAGTACTCAATAGAGTGATAAGTCGATAAGTATTTTGACTTCTTGTTTTTCAATCACGTATGTTGAATTGTAATGACTTTCGTTGCGGTATATGAATGGAAATATCTTAAAGTGAAAACCCATGCAGCTCCCATCAGGCAATTAATTTTGAATATCGAGTAATTTTCTTGCACTAGTGAACGCTAAATATTTTAGAAAAAGTTATGTAAATGAGAAACAAACTTATGCCATTTATATAGCTGCGATATGTAAGTTATGGTATTAATATAAGTGATGGAATATTTACTATATTCAACCTTGTTTCGTCGTTACGAAATGAAAATTGAATCCGAACTGGCGATGATCGTTAACTAGTTGTGTGAAGTGATACAAAGATATTAGGGGAGTATTCGCAAGGGATCGGGCCATATGCATATCGTCCTTACGAACCGGACCGGGATATGCCACTTTAATAATATAACACTTTAGAGTGATTCATTCAGCAGCATAGAAGTCACTGTTTAAACACGCCGTTTTGTTTACTAAGGGATGGGTTATAATAGGCGGCTTTGGCAGAGATTCAAATTAATTTCAGGGTTCGCAATATATATCCCGATTGCCGTGAATATTTCGCCCGTAAAACGGAACCAACATCTTTAGTTTATTCATTTTATGCTACAACCGATTGGGTAGCATGAGGTGAAATAAAAATGAAAGGTCACAAATCGTTCAGGAAAATGTTGAACAAAAGTTTTATCACTGTTTTCAGTGATTGACTCATAATTTGAACAACTGGTCAATTCAAAATCGTTTGATCTTTTAATTTTATCGAAAAAATTTTCAGCATATTTGTGTGTGTACCTTCAAATTTATGTTTGATGTTTGACCACCATTGGTATTTAACATTCTTAAAGAGTTGCGACCCAGTTCAGAGGACGATTCTACGTCCAAGACTTGACGACCAATAGGTGTCCCTCTCGAAAGCAAAGTCCACTTATCTTCCAGGTTTTACAGATGAAAAGTTGTTACCATGAAAATAAAATGGTGTACTTATATGAATATATATATATATATATATATATATATATATATATATACCTATATATATAATATACATATATAATATATATATATATATATTATATATATATATATATATATATATATATATATGTATATATATATATATATATATATATATATATATATATATATATATATATATACATATATATATATACCTATATATACCCTAACAACACAGGGATGTCCTAGGTATGTCCTTTTGATGTACTGCGGTACAAGTACATGATTGGGTATCCCAGGGATGTCGCGCATAATTTGTCCGAGGACATCCATCTGGAATATCCATAGGATATCCATTTCATGTCCCCGGGAATTTTCAATATCCACGCACAATATATAATAATCATCGAAACTCGTCGAAATGTTGAAAGTGTTGGTTTTCTTCTGGAAAATACTTATGGAGAAAAATTGAAATATATCTCAAACATTTCTGGGAGTGACTATTTCACAAGTAGAAATTATTCCTTTTGGCAAACATTGTTGTAAATTATTTGGTGTTCTGTCAACAATGTAAATTAACCTCATAATATACCTAATGCGCAAGTTTGTTTTCTTTTGTTAGAAGATTAACGGCATTTCTGCAGTTCTTATTGTTTGTGATTGTCCATTTTCGTGAGCATTTGAAGGATTTTATCAGTTGATATAAGGTATAGTTATACAATGGTGTAGTGAAAAATTTGAAAAAATTGAATTTAAGGTTGGTATATATAAAATATTGAATTTACTCTTTTGAAATCAAATAATTGATGCAATAATATATGGTTAACCCATTCTGAATATTATGTTTATAGTTTATTTATTAAGGGCAAGGAGAGAAGCCACAGAGAAAAAGATGATGCAATAATGCCTGCAACAATGCACCGTCACGCTAAAAATATATCGTTTGATTTTATACTGATTAATTTATTTAGTTTCTTCATTTATTTATCATTGAATTTATATTGAGAATGAGTTTTTTGTTGGTAGTTTTTTTTAATTTTTTTCTATTCTTTTGTTGATTTATCATATATATATATATATATATTATATATATATATATGTATATATACATATATATATATATATATACATATATATATATATATATATATATATATATATATATATATAGATATATATATATATAGAATGAGTTTTTGTTTGTCCTTTTCTGTAATTATCATATTTTAACACAATGTACATTCTTTTATGAATTAAACTGTTTTGTCTTGAGGAATCTTTTGAATTTTTATCTCCAAAATTTTCTATAAAATTCTTCAAATTATGTATATGAATCAAGAAAATGGAAATGCAGGACGTCCAGGGGATGTACCTCATATATATCTTCGGGATATCCCTGGGACATACAGAAAGGACATCCATGGGTATCCTTTTCGGTGGAAAGTAGATGTCCCTGGGACGTCCCTAGTAGGTACCATGTCCCGACAAAGGATATCCCAGGGACGTCCTAGTAGTAAATGAAGACGTCCCTGGGATGTAGGGGATGTACTGCTGTCGTTAGGGTATATATATATATATATATATATATATATATATATAGGGTATATATATATATATATATATATATATATATATATATAATATATAGGTAATATATATATATATATATATATACATATATATATATATATATATATATATATATATATATATATATATATATATATATAATATATATATATATATATATATATATATATATATATATATATACAGCAATGATTGCAATAATATTGAAAATATGTAGGTTAATCATTTTGGAAATATATAAATGAGAAATTCCCCTTTTTTTGGAAACCTTTTTAAAAATAGCGAGTCTGACGAAGATGAACAAAACTGCTTTTGTCGGAAGTAAAACTTTCAACATCAACTAATTTGGGAAATGAGTAAAATTAATTTATTGAACATAAAAAGAAATCTAGAGAAACTGACCTGATTTTGTTTAAAAGTTATAGGGAAGTAAAATGCAGTAGAATATTGGTCCATCAGATTAAATTGTTTCCACTAAAGTACCGGCTGAGGTAATTTCAATGCTTACCTACTTTCAACAATTTGATCCTCACTTGTTAACTCCAAAAGTAGTTGTATAGGGCTTGCCGAGGAACTGAATTACTCTATAAATTTTAATGATGATGATGATGTCAGTAAAATACAAACATAGGCAACACAAGCTACTGCTGTGCGAAACACCTGATGTAGGCTTGTCAGGTAGTAGGGCGTCGGCACTACATTGATTTGAATCATTATTGCAGAGGAATTTTGGTAAATGTTTATTCAGAGTACCTGATTTCTTTCGAAGTATTAATGTTGCTAATACTACTTAGGTAGGTATATATCATATATATATATATATATATATATATATATATATATATATATATATATATATATATATGTATATATATATATATATATATATATATATATATATATATATATATATATATATATATATATATATATATATATATATATATATATAAAAATAATATATATATATATATATATATATATATATATATATATATACAATTTTCTAATAGTATGGAAGAAATTGTATTTAATTCCAATGTTCCCCAATAGCTGAAGAACAATATTCGGTTTCTGAAAATATTATCAAAGAAGTAAGTACTGCTAGAGAAATACATCTAGCATACCCCAAAGAATTAATTAGTTCCAGCAAAATATTGTTAATTGATGGGCTTTTGTGCCTCATACAGATAGTGTTTATTTCAAACTGAGGGGCCATATCTTCCAAAAACAACATTGGATATATAAACTTTTTCAATTCAATGTTGTTTTTGGAAGATATGGCTTGGACAATATTTCTTCCGTACTTGTGGAATTCTGGACTTCCATTGTCTATAAAGTATCTGAAACAAAAAATAAAAGAAATAAAGTTGTTCAGAGAATGGCAAGTTCAAAAAAGAAAGTAGCTGAAACAATTAAATTCAATATAATTAGTAGGACTGAATGGAAGTATCTGAAGAAAGAATAAAATGGGATTAGTTAATAGTGAGTTATAAAAATTATTCAATAAATTTACACGACGTTTCGGTTAGTTGGGTATTTCTAACCGTTCTCAAATGTAAACTGTTTACATTCACGAATCTAATTTCTTTCTTTTATTTTTTCTTTCAGATACTTTATAGACGATGGAAGTCCAGAATTCCACAAATACGGATACATATTCAATATTTACATTCAAGATGAAAGAAACTTCAACCACTGAACGCTGTGATGAACTAGTCATTCTTATGAACCTGAGAGAATGGCTGGTTTTGTCATTTCTATCGGCTAATGCGTTCGCAATCGCATTCAGCTGTTCGTTGTTTACTCCATCTGGTCTCATTTCGCGGATCGTCGAACTCAGCCTGTTTTCATTTTTAATAAAGACAGATTCGAATTTAGACACACAGAGCCCCGATGACACGATTTTACGGTATCCGGCTTCAATCCGATGTCGCCTAAGGGTAGCCTGGAAATCTGTAATCGAGATGTGTAATATTTAATCAACTATCAGTGAACGTTTTCCAAAAATATAAGTGTTGCTTGGATGAAATAATGGAGATCATAGAAAACATAGTTCCCGTTTAAACTTTTCATTCTATGTCAATGTTAAATATGATCGGAACTTATGATTTTCATCATTACACCTTACTTCTAAGTTCAACGATTTCACATAAACATCATGTATGTTTAAATTTTTTGCGGTTGTAGTAGTGAGCCACATAGAAATTAATTTAATTAGTTCTATCCCTAATTGTTGATTTCGCGATTCTTCGTAAAGGATATTTTTGTTATGTATGTTTTGATAAATTTTGCCACCTTGAGATAGAAGCCTATCCCAGAATGACAAATTTCTGAAACAAATACAGAAATTTGACATACTGCAATCACCAAATTTTCATTAAGTAATATTTTATTATTAATATTAATTTTATCAAGTATTTTCCTTATCAATGAATAAATCGAACACTTTTAGTTGGTTTATCAAATTAATGAATTTATCCTTAAATTATTTAACTTTCAAGCGTATTTTTATGAAGTTCCATAAATTCTAGTTTTTTGCATTCAATTTGATTTCGGTTCATGGACGAATTCCAAAGAAAAAAAGAGTGAAAGTGAAAATAAAAGTAGGTTGGATGAAAATCACTATGAAATTTACCAAAGCTAAATTTTACATAAAAATCTACAAAAAAAATTGAAAATGAAATAAGAACAGAAGAAGTCCAAAAATACCATACAAAAGATATTGAAAAGACTAATAGGGCAAGAAAAGTATCGGAAAATTATATTAAATAACAGATTGAATCATAAAAAATTGCTTGAAAAAATTCGGAAAATCAAAATAGGAAAATTAAGACTAATTGGGTTTTCAAGAGGTGCATTCATCTGGATCCCTAAAAAAATTTCTCGACCAAAACACCCAGTTTTGAGAAAATTTTAACTCAAAATGAAGTCCTTTCTTAGCATCTATGTATTCCTCATTCATTGCTTAAAAATATCAATTTTACTCGTATTTTCCTCGATTATAATCGATTATTGCATCGCAATACATCCAGAGTCAAAATCCTCTCTAAATTGAGGTAAAGCAGCCATACTCAAACTTTTTTCTTCTTGGACCACTTTCAGATTTTAGTTGTGTCTCGCGGTCCGCTACCTACATAAATCACATCTTTTATTTAGGTGTTGATAAAAAACCTATTACGTTTAATTATTTATTTATCATATTATAGTGAGAACTATGATATTGGGAAGATTTTAACGTCATCGAGATGAGGATCCGTAAGTCGGTTTCTATATACGTTCTTGGCATATTTTATTTTGGAATAAGATGATTCACAAAGATATGTCGATGCAAAACAACGTAAGCAGAATTTGAGCACATTATATCACAGTCATAATTTGTATTATAATAATACTCCTTCTTCTCTCTCGTCTCTTTAAAAATAACTTTGTATCATTTTTCATTTCAATGAAATCGTCAAACAAGTCTGCATAATTACAATCCAAAATTGAAGTCAATTGTGAAATACTTATCGGCTCTAAGTACCATGTATTTTCTGCAAGTAGTAGGAAATTTTCAATTTTTCTTAAGTCATGAAATCCCCTTTCGAATTGGTCTGATAGTGCAGATATATAATTTGAAATTATCAAATAGTTTCCTTCGAAAATATCAGTAAGGACCTGTGTAACACTTGTAAGGGTTCAAAAATTTTGAAGTACTTTGTTTTGAATTTTTCCTAAAATACTTAGTTTTTCTCCGAAAGCAAATACTGTATTTACCATTTGTGAAATTATTTTGTTTTCACCTTGCAATCTTGAGTGAGTTTCTCAATTATGTCGCATAGAAAAGCTAACAAATGGTGGTGTTGTTATTTTGCAGTTCATGATAATTTTTATCATTTTGCTGTAAAAACAGCATTATTTCTTGACGTAAAGAAAAAAACTGCGCCTATTATTCCCTCGGAAATTTAAATAGTTAATAGGTAAATAGAATTTGGAGCTACATTTTTTTGTAGCCACTTTCAAAAGCCTGGAGGGCCGCAGTTGGAGTATCGCTGAGTTAGAGGGTTGAAAATTTGTACGAGGAATGAGTCGATGCGGAACTTTTGCCCTAACTTTGGCCATTTTTATAAAGAGATTTCATTATTTGTGCTTTTTGAGATTATTTTAAGATATTTGTTGGCTTTTAGTAGTCTCGCCACTAGAACTTTTCTTTAGAACATCTTTGTCCTAGAAACAGATGAAGTCATGGCTTCTTATTCTAGATGACATGAAAGGCTGTTTTTTCCTCTTCTATACACAGTTGGCATAACGGATCTTCATCAAGTAGTTCATCATTTTTTGCTCATCATTATAAGAACCGAGAAAAGAGTGTATCTGGTTTGATCTCGAAGTGAATAAAACCAGATAGAAGAATTACGTTCAAGCACTAGTAATTAATACCTCAAAATGATTTTTCACGTGAGCTTGACCAATGAAGCATTTTGTCGCTAGTAGTATTTAAACTCGACTCGTGTGCATCTCTCATTACATCTTGGCTGCAAAAATTTGACTAAAGCTCTTAATTATTCATGAACAACTCCGGAGGAGCGCTTTCCCATGGTATTTTTCTGGAATCGAGGAAAATAAGTGGAACGTCGCCCTGAATCTTGAAGTATCGCTGTGCAAGTGAAGCAAGTCCCGAGCTTTCCATCACGAAAATTAATGTTCCCCGAAGTATAATTTGCGGAGATGAGTGGGCCGGGCTGTATCCAGCGCCTCTCAGATCGTCATGCCGCTTCGCTGACTATAATATGCCCCTTAATTGTCTCTTCCGGAGAATGAGAAATTCGTTTTCAACTTATAATTGAATGCGTCGCGGCGCCTTATATATTCCGCGCCCCGGCTATCACAGACAGGCAAAATCTTGGAGGAAATCGTGCCTGAGTTATGGCGGAAATTTCAACAATTTGAATGTTTGGTGGTGCATTTTCACTTTGGCATTTTGATGGAGAACCTGAGAATTGTGTTGAAGGAAACTGAATTATGATTTTTATTCATTTTAGCTTATCTGAGCTTCTTCATTACATATTGAAATATTTTTCAAAAAAGATGTTTTCGTTTGATACGGTGCGAAGTATTCCACAATCTCTTCAGAAGAAGTGATAAATCAAGGTTAGATAGTGTAAAACGTTTATTCACCTATATATTTCAGTGATAATACGTAACGTTTATTAGGGAAGAGGTAAATGATCAGTTTTTGATGAATTGTATTTATTTAGAAAGATTTAGGAGTGAAAAATGAAAAAACTATTTTCCAACCTGATATTATATAACACACTGGTGAAAGAATACGACATGACTCATTGACAACAAATTATAGGCATTGTTTCCTCTAGATAAAGACTAACATTTTGAAATCAATTTTTTCTATTCGGCTTGAGGTAGGAGTTGGCTGGTAAATATTGTCATATAACGAAAAAGTGCTCCATGCGAATTTCTCTTTCTCTCTATCTGTGTACCGTAAGCACACTCACATACCTACTCCCACAGTATAGAGATTCCATCAGACGACATTATCTACTAATTCGTTTCATACCGGACGATTGGCAAATTATGTGGAGCTATACTTCAGAATACAGCATAAGATGGTTGTCGGCACGCTATGAAAGATAATATTGAAATGACCTGCGAAGATTTCGGATTTCCTACAGAAAACGCAAAATACTTATGAGACGAAAAAACTTGTCATTCTCTTTCCTGGTTTTCTAAGCAATACGTACTTGAGAATTCTCTCAATATTGTGATTTCTATTAGGTTTTGCGAGCACAACTATGAAAGTTCATTATATTAATAGGAAGAATTCATATATCTGTTTTTGTTTTAATTCATGCGTCAGTTAGATTGTTTCATTATTGCAATTTTGCAATGAATATTTCAGAAATGGAAACAACAACTATGTCACTATGTGTAATACAAACTTAAAAAAGTTAGTTAAAAATTTGTGTATCTTGATACCAGTATTAACTGTTAATATATGTTTAATCTACATGGGATTCAAGTGTTTACTTTTTAATATTTGATTACAAAAAAATAATAGTTCATTATATGCTCAACATCAAAAAGAGTATCGAGAGGCGAACTTCGTTCCTGAAGAATTTCTGATTGTTAATTCACTCCTAGTCAAATAAGCTGCACTGATGAGATCTAATAAAATCGAAACAGCTGTATGCAGATTTTTAGTCGGGGTGACTAGACGATTTCTATAATTCACTGTTGGATTCTGAATGCAGAATTCTCGTTGGGGAAAACATTTAACCAGCTCCCTTGGAAAGTTGTTTGATATATATACTTGTATATTCTTCATGATTTGATTTTGTTAATTTATAAATAATTAATAATATATTTTGTTAGATATAAGTATATTAGTATATTCAATGTAATTTTTCTTCATTCCTTGTAGAGTAGCCAGTGCGCTATGTATTTTTGAATATACACACAAAACATCATTCTAACATATTTAATTTAATTTCGTTAATGTATCCCTCCTCTTGTAAGACACACTTAGCAAAATGATATTTTACCAATATTAGTATTCAAATAGAGAACAAGAATCATCTCGAGTCATTCCAGAATCGCTTTTCCATATGGCACTTTTGATGAAATGTAGCCATCACAATGGCTGGTTATTTTTCGGTCTGTTTTGGTTCGACGGCATGAAGAGTGGGGTTAAATGGCGTGTGTGATCTGAACCCCAAGAAGGGGGATGAAAAATGAGAATAATACACTTCGAACTTTCCGCCGTTCCTCGAAGAATAGGGGTTATTACGAATAATTTTCGCATAAACATGTTTTCCTCTGAATATTAATGAGAACGGACTGTATGATTTCCAACAGCTTTCATTTAATTCCAATAAGCTTGAAATAATTTAGAATAGGTAACAAAACACAATTAAGGAGAGGTAGAAACTTAGTGTTTCATCAATTTTCGTTTAATTTTTTTTTGGTTCAGCATTTGGGCTAGCTCTTTTGTTTGTATAAGTTTCTTATCGCAGTTTATATTCTAGAAATATACATATATATATATATATATATATATATATATATATATATATATATATATATATATATATATATATATGTATTTATTTATATATAGATATGTACTATAAATCACATTATACAAGAAGAGAAAAAAAAAGAGGAAATCATAATTAATCTTAACAAAACAAAGTATTGCCGCCGCTAAAAGAAATCTGGCGCACAATGGTATTTGAAATACTGTGTGCGCGCACCTCATAACCTATATGTGATCAAGTTGGGATCATGTTAACAAAAGAAAAGAATATATGAATCCACCACACATCATAATGGTTCACACTCAAAAAAAAATACAAAAAAAGTATACAATAAAAAACAAAAAATAACAAACAATCCTCTCAAATCCCTAAACAAGATCAGTACCCCCATGACAATAACAGAGCTTAAGCATTAACAATCAAATCAAATATTCAGTATATATGAATATATATATATATATATATATATATATATATATATATATATATATATATATTTTATATATATATATATATATATATATATATATATATATATATATATATATATATATATATATATATATATATATATATATATATATATATATATATATATATAATATATATATATATATATATATATATATATATATATATATATATATATATATATATAAATATATATACAGGGTGTTTCTGAATTGCTGCGAAAGATTTCAATGGGTGAATCTTTGGCAAAAATTAATGGGGGTCTTTCATATAACTTTTTGTTCAACACCCTTTTCCCTCCAAGTTACAGCCCTTTGAAATTAGGTGAAAAAAATTGTTTTTATTCAATACATCCACTTTGGAAAAATTTGGAAGAATGAAATTTGGCAGATAACTGCTGCTAATAAAATGGCAGTTTTTGAGTGTTTTTGTTACCCTTAAATATAATCACAAGGAGCTGAAAGAATCAACCCCTATAATATTTTGCATCAGAACTTTTTAATGCGCCTATATTTTCCTTTTTAAAAAATATATTCGAAAAGACAGACTTGATCTGCAACTTTTTTATGTGTTGACTTTTAATCATAAAGTTGTTAGTTTGATCACAAAAAAATAAAATATTGCTCAGACTATTTTCCCATAAATTCACAGAGGTTATCATTTATTAAAAAAAAAAACAAGTAAGCTGCTGTCAAATGTCAAATAATTTGTTAATTGTTATTAGTAGTACAATTATTGTTCAATCCGCTCTAATTTGCAATATTCTTCAACTAAATAAAAAAATGCCATTCTTTCAATAAAGTTTTATTTAATTGTGAAAAATGTTTGAAGTCATTATAAAACTGTTTAGAAATTAGAAAAAATCAGGACAATAAAACTATTTGTCATATGACTTCATTTGACAGCAGCTTACTTACTTTTTTTTAAATAAATGATAACCTCTCTGTGAATTTATGGGAAGAGTCTGAGGACTATTTTATTTTTTTGTTATCAAACTAACAATTTTATGATAAAAAGTCAGGACATAGAAAAGTTGCAGATTTAGTCTGTCTTTTCAAATATATTTTTTTAATAGGAAAGTATAAGCGCATTAAAAAGTTCTGATGCAAAATATTATAGGGGTTGTTTTTTTCAGCCCCTTGTGCTAACATTTTAGTATAACAAAAACACTTAAAAACTGCCATTTTATTAGCTGCAGTTATCTGCCAAATTTCATTCCTCTAGTTTTTTCCTAAGTGGATGTATTGAATAAAAACAATTTTTTTTCACCTAATTTGAAAGGGCTGTAACTTGGAGGGAAAAGGGTGTTGAACAAAAAGTTATATGAAAGACCCCCCTTAATTTTTGCTGAAGAATCACCCATTGAAATCTTTCGCATTAATTCAGAAACACCCTGTATATAGATATATATATATATATATATATATATATATATATATATATATATATATATATATATATATATATATATATATATATATATATATATATATATAATATATATATATATATATATATATATATATATATATTATATATAAATACATATATATATATATATATATATATATATATATATGTATATATATATACATATTATATATATTATATATTATATATATATATATATATATATATATATATATATATATATATATATATATATATAGATATATATATATATATATATATATAAATATATATATATATATATATATATATAATATATATTATATATAAATACATATATATATATATTATATATATATATATATATATATATATATATATATATATATATATATATACATATATATATACATATATATATATATATATATATATATATATATTACATATATATATATATATATATATATATATATATATATATATATATATATATATATAAATATATATATATATATATATATATATATTTTTTTTTTTTTTTGAAATATGTATCTGACTCATGAACCATCTTATTTATATTGTAACATAATTCTTTTATTGGGTTTTCTGGTTCAGTTTAAAACAGAAATGATGTTGAAATTGTTCTAATAACGTTTCCGGTTACTATATTTAACCTTCATCAAATTTACATAATATGTAATGTCATAGAATAAACATATATACACAAAAAATTTTAATTTCATTTCTGTTTTAAACTGAACAAGAAAACCCAATAAAAGAATTATTTACTATATATTATATATATATATATATATATATATATATATATATATATATATATATATATAATATTCTGAAATAAGTTGACCATGGTCAATTTTATATAAAGTAAAGAAGAAAAATTCTTCAATAATTCAAAAAATTATCAGACAACTTTCCATGGTAGCTGGTTATATGTTTTCCCAGACCAGAATTCTACATTCACAATCCAACGCTGAATTATTTTAGAAAACGTCAAGTCACCCCGACTCAAAATCTGCATACAGCTGTTTTGATCTTATTAGATCTCATCAGTTCATTTTTTAAAATGCTATGTTAGCGTGCTTTGGAATCACATACGCCACAGTGGCTGAGTAGACATTTCATATCAGAAAGTTATGTATTTTCGATTTGAATGGTGAGTTGTTGGTTTCCAATTTCTTTGGTGGAAGACGCTCTGGGTTGTTATCCAGATAGTAGTCTGGCCTTGATCTGAATTGGGGAATAATCAGAAATTTGTTAATTCACTCTGACTCAAATAAGCTGCACTGATGAGATCTAATAAGATCGAAACAGCTGTATGCAGATTTTGAGTCCGCGAGACTTGATGTTTTCTATAATTCACCGTTGGGTTGTCAATGTAGATTTCACGTTGCGGAATACATATAACCAGCTCCCTTGAAGAGCTGATTGATAATTTTTTAAATTATAGAAGAATTTCCCTTATTCTCTTTACTTAAACTTCAAAACTGTGTTCGTCACGAGTATCACGAGTATCACATAAACCATGCGTGTACTAATACTCATATCCTTTCATTTTCTCATTAAATTACACTTAAACGTTTTAAATTTATTTCGTAATCCTACTATTTATAAAATAATATATAGTTCGTTTCAACTGGGTTTTCCACGACACCTATCGTCTTTTTATACTTCATTATGGCTGGTGTGATTATTTTGTTGTCAACGAAAATAGATTTGATTGACAATTTCCTCTTCAAGTGAGCAACATTGTGCCAATAATACAAAAAAAAGTTTGCTATTTTCTTCATTTCCTGTGATTTGTTCCACATTAAGGTATGTGTGGAAATGTAAATTTATGGATTTAATAGGAGTGAGAGGTTGGTTTCATGGATCATTATTCAATTCATTTGAGCTTTCTTGATTTATGTTTTTCCCAACACTTCAATTTAATAGACTATTTCTGATAATTTCCGTTCAAGGCGTAATAATGTGAAAAAGCAAAAAATTGTTTCCCAAGCTGGAAGGATATTCAAATGTAAGAGCTGAACATTGGGCTACAAGTCTTTTCTGCACAGGTTAATTTGAATAAGAGGGAGAAAAAATAAATTCACCAGAGAGCGTTGTTACATTTCGGTTCATTTCTAATCTAGTGTCTCAACAGAGTGAGCACATATTGATGCTCCGTAAATAATGCAATATTGATTCAAAGAATTCAAACCCAGTATCGGCAGAGTGGAAAAGAAAAACGAAAAGCCATCCTACGTAATGCATTATCGCTATGTTCCTTAGAGACGTCCAATATTATTTTTAGAGGACAAACAGCAAGAGCGAAAAAGAAATACTTGGCATTGTTTTGATGCCAAGCTCTTAAAAGTCCGATTCTGACATCCTGACGTTGGAGATTTACTTATGACGATCCCTGAGCTGGTCTCTACGGTCCCCAACTTCTGTCGAATCGGCCTCCTCCGACGTCTTATTATTTCTAGATGTAATCCTCTCTTGTCTTCCCACCGAGCAATTCTATTGTGTTTTTTTGTTTCTTTCCACTTATTTCCATTCAAAGAAGGTACAATAAAACAATAGACGGATTATTGAAACTGTTTTTTCAAGAATATATATATATATATATATATATATATATATATATATATATACATATATATATAAATATATATATATATATATATATATATATATATATATATATATATATATATATATATATATATATATATATATATATATATATATATATATATATATATATATATATATATATATAAATCAGAATTCTTCGTGCTATCGATATCCGTGGCAATAAAATGAAGTAAACTAGGACATTTATTTGAAACTAATCAAACAAACCTCCTAGCGGAGCTGGTTATACGAGTTCACGAAACATAGAAATATAGACGGTAAATGTTGGAAATATTAAGTATTTCTTCTGCTTCTTCTGGATCTATAATATACAGGGTGTTCCATTTGAAATAAGGAAGATTCTGTACATTTTTATTTACAATATGTGGCAAGCGATTTTTCATACCCAGTATATAGCAGGTTGATTTCAGATATATCGTTTGAGAGAGTTACCAATGTAGAATATTTGACCAAAAATAAATTTCAATTGGACTTGGCACAACGTTATAATTTCAAATATTCTGAGTGACCAAAATTGAAAAAAAAATTAAAAATGCAAACAATCTCGAAAACCGTAAATATTTTCGAAATGAGGATCTATACAAAGTATCTTTTATTTTCTATGTAGAAACCGAAAAGGCGACAAAAATATAGGTTGCCATTCGAAAAAACATAGTTGATATCCGCCCAGAAGAAATTGAACACCCTGTGTGACCGAAAATATTTTTATTTTGTCGAGCTCGAGCAATAAGGTAATATTATAGAAATGTAGATTTCTATCTGTTTCCCAAATAGAGATATGGAACACCGCGCCACTGTTGCAGGACCCTGTATATATATATATCGGTTTTTGTAATTAAACTCCTCCGAAATGGCTCGACCGATTCTCATGAAATTTTGTGTGCATATGAGTTAGGTCTGCGAATCGGACAACGTCTATTTTTCATCTCCCTAAATGTTAAGGGTGGTCCTTAATTTTTTTTTTCAGACAAAATTTGTTGTTTTTTTATGCTACAGCATTCAAAAATACATACAACTCTAAATTTTCACCCCTCCAAGATCAACCCCTATTTTTCATCGCGATTTTAATTTTTTTTATACTATCCACAGATCCGCAATAGGGTTGCAAGATGGCAATCAAAAATAATAATAGTCGGTCTGAGAATATGTCGTAATATATTTTTCATACCCCTAAGTGATTAGGGTGGTCCACCGCAAACATTTTCATAAATTTTCTGGACAAATTTTTTTTTATGCATTTATAATAGTACAACAAATATTTTATTTCACAAGGTATGAACAATATATATTTGCAAAAAACGAAACTCAAATCAGTGAAAAAAATATTTTCATAGAACGAAATGTTATAAGCTTTAAAACAAATGTGTGATATCTTTTTGGATTTAGTTTTAAAAAAAATATTAGACAAGGTTGTTACATAGTAATGTTTTTCATTAATTCTGTTTGCAATATTCATGGATGCTAATGTAGTAATTTTATATTTTGAATCTGAAATCTAAATCCATCTGAACTTTGATTTCCATTTGCAGAATAAGATATTTATAAATCCAATTCAAACATCTCTTTTGCATTGACATACCATGGACATATTTATATTCTTATAATAGCTCGTAAGAAAGTTCAAATTAAAAAAAAAACGACGCAGTCGTTCTAGAACCATCGACAAGCTAATCACTTAGAACCGTTACCGGTCCGTCTATGAAAGTAACAATATCCGCTATCTAGTTGTATCAAAGCGATCCGAAGGGTAGATTAAAAAACGGTGGAGAGATGCTCAAACCGGCATAGCGTGTATTCCTTGCCGTATTATGAACAGATTAAATGACATTTGTCGCTGAATGCGTCCATCGATTCGTGAAATATTCCCCCAGGATGGGGCCCGTCAATGTAAACAGACGCCGCGGGCGACTTACCCGCTATTATTGTGATAACCAGTGTTACATTCTTCCACATGGCTGCTTCATATTCCTCTCAAAAATGGGGTGAGGTGAGGACGTCACACGTTTTCCGGGCTGATATGGTCAAGTGAGGCGAAGACCACCCCTTTCGAAGTACAATATACAAAAATTATAATTTTACCTCGAATACCATCTTCATTTTAAAACTGCATAGAGATGGCAGATACCTGCATTCATGCAGATGATACTACCTTTATTAGTGTGGAGAGAGACATAGACACCTCGAACACATCAACAGAATCCACAAAAAAACATGCAACAGAATGGTTCCAAACAAACAAATTAGATATTGTTACTGCTAAAACACAAAACGTAATTATAACACTTAGAAACACCATGAATGAAGAGATGTAACCAATCAAGCTTCTCGGATTGCATCTAGATAGAAAATGGTCACGAAATGCTCATACTGATGCTCTCGCTTCCTTACTAGCCAAAAATCTCTACGTTATTAGACAATTCAAAAGATCAGTCTCGAATAAACTACTGAAAATGGCATGTTTTGCCCTTTCATTCACACATTAGCTATAGCATTCTGGCGTGGGGCCATTCAACAGGTTGGAAAAAATTATTTGAGATTCAAAAAGCAGCTCTTCGTGCTATTGAGGGAGTGTATCGCAAAAAAAACACTTCTGAAGAAATTTAAAATCATGACTTTTAGCTCTCAATACATTATGAAATGTCTAATATATATTAAACAAAACATAAATAATTACAATTTACATTCAGACAGTCACTCTTAAATGACAAGAACGAAACAATATACAGACTTCTTAATTAAATCTCGACTTAAAAAATACAGTTTAACGGCCTTTAAAAGTAGAGACGATAAAGTGGAGTTTTAGATATCTTATGCCAATAAAATTTTAACTGTGTTGCTTATGCAGAATTTTATTTGTATTCAAAAGTGCATGTGAAAAACTCGAACTTTAGGTTGATTTATAACAGCACTAGTAAAAACAAAAACAATACTATTATGAATCTTCTTATCAAGGTTCTGTAGATTCGGATTGTATACTAAAAAGCTCATTTCTAGAAATGTCACTCTACAAGTACTATGGAGGAGATTAAAGGTCTTCAGATTCTTGATAAAATTTCTTTTGCGTTGATTTTAACCGCTTCAGATTCAATGTTTAAACGCAGAGTTTTTGGAAACGAATTTTATAGTGTGCTAATTCATACACTGCAATTGGCAGAATCTTACAGAAAAAAGCCTTAGAGTTGTAGAAAAGGCAAATTCTGAGTTCAGATCTAACTAGAATGCATCCAAATACTTACTTACTTTTTCGGATGGTTTTGAATATGATTTTTATTTTGGAAACGGTTCATGGTGCGGCGCTAAACACCCCTTTCGAAGAATTGTATAAAATAATTATAGTTTTTCTCGAACCTACACAGGAACAATCTCCTCATCAATGTTTAATAGTATTATATTGTATACTTGAGAGTTAACTTCTCTTGGTACCAGATTCCGTAGAAATATCATTCTGCAAATCCTTTTAAGAAGACTAAAGCCTTCAGATTGTTAGTAAAAATTTACTCTGATTTTGAAGATTCAGATTCTGTGTTTGAGAGCAGAGTTTATGGTTACAAGTTTTGAAGCATGCTTATTTATGTACTGCAAGTTGTAGGACTAAGAGTTGTTGAAAGGACATATTTTTAGTTCAGATCTAACTACAATGCGTTTAAGTGCCCTCACCAAGTGTTATGGATGGTTTCGAATATGATTTTGATTTTTGAAATGGCACATGGTGCACCAGAGACTACACATTCTATGAACAATATAAAATAATTATAGTTTTCCTTGAACAGCAAGAAGAATCGCATGATCAATGTTGAGTAGTTCTATATTGTATACTCGAGAGTAATCTTCTTTTGGTGCCACATTTCAAAGAAATGTAACTCTGCAAATCGTATTAAGGGGTGAAAGGTTTTCAGATTGAGCAGAGTTTATGGTAACAAATTTTAAAGCATGTTTATTTATATACTGAAAGTTGAAAAGGTGTTGAAAGGACATATTCTGAGTTATGATGTTACTAAAATGTGACCAAATACAAGGGCACTTATCAACTGTTTCGGAAGGTATTAAATATGATCTTGATTTCGATTTACATGTTTGATCGGATAGCTATAAAAAGTAGGCATGTACAGTGATTTTTTTCTGCAGTTTTTCATAGACGTCTAACGATTTTTCATGCTAAGAATAACCTCGTACTTTGATAACAGAGATCTATAAGTTTCCTGACATGCAAACCCATGATTTTGGTCGGAAGTCATCATAGAGTTCAATTCATTCAGTCGTTTGTTGCACAGGCTTTTAAAATTAAAATATCAAACTTAATTGTCCATATATGAAATGAAGTCACAGAATGGATTACCTTGAAATAAATATGAGAGATATTTTGTTTAGGTACTCTATAATGTTTTCATTATTTTTAACCTTCAATAATTGCATTGAACTCTGTTGCATACACATCATGGGTCTTCAATTTATAGTATTTTAAAACAGAATTTATATTTTGAAGAATATCACAGGAACCTAAATTTTATATCAGGTTGTTTTGGCGTGATATATTACGTCAAAACCATACAATAATTTACAATTAATTCACCCCAATAAGTATTCTCAATACAAATGAAACAAGTCAAAATAAAACTGAAAACGAAAGAAGTTTCATAATTCAAATCGCAGAGAAGTAGCTCTACATATTAATAGTATATTACATAATAAGTGTGGTAACTAGGTTTTTAGCACTTTAAGTGAATGAAAAGACTCGCCTGCGGCTCGTTTTTCAAACTTCACTTAGCGTGTGCTAAAAACCTACGAGAGTTATGTATACTATTTTATCTACAACCGTTCGTTTTGATTAAATACAAATTAATTATAGTCTAAAATTTCCCAACTTGGTCACCAGCAATGTTTTAACTTTTTTTATTGTTATGAAAATTAGGATGCCATAGCGATAAAAAAAGCAACGCCACTTTGAAGTTGTCAGTCAAAATGTCAGTCGAAAATATGGAGATTTCACGGCTAGTTGAAGCTGCTACAGCGAACTTGCTACCACAGAAATCCGGAATTCGCTACGAAAAGGCCTATGATATGTTAATCGAATGGTGCTTCCATAAAAAAATGGATAACATTAATGAAATTAAAAATTTGTTTAATAATTTTTTACCGCACTAGTGCGTTAAAATGATTTTTACTGGAATTTTCATTGAAATTTGCAATAATGATACAATATAACTCACGTACGATTTACAACAAAAAAAAAAATATTTGAATTATTCCTATTGAAACTTTTATAGTTGTGGTTGCAAACGTCATGCAAATTACTATATTCAAAAACGTTTCATGTTCCTATGTTTTGGAAAGCCGGATAAGAGAATGACAAGTTTTTTGTTTTTATAAGTATTTTACGATTTCTGTAAGATTTCCGAAATCATAACATCTCAACAACGATATAAATCACATTCTTTTTCAATATTATCCTTCACAGCCTGCCGACGACCTATTGTTGCTTGATTCCAAGGAAGCTCCTTATAATTGGTCAATCGTCCGTTACAAAAAACTCAATACTGTGGGAGTTTGCGAGTGTGAGTACGGTGCACAGATAGAGAAAATTCGCATGAAGCATTTTTTCGTTACATGATGATTTTCAGAAGCCAACTCCTACCGCAAGTCTCGTAAAGGAACGCTGTTCCAAACATTTTAGAAAAACAGATCGACTGAAAAGGTTTACCCCGCCAATGCGTGAAGTATGGGGGCTGCAACTCGTATCGCTGGAGCCAAAAAGAAATGATCGAAATAATAACAAACGGAAATTATGCTCCGAAAGATGAATGGATCAGACGCGCCGTGTGAAAAGAATTCCAATTATTTGGAATTGAAGAAATATACGAAGAGAGGAGCAGCTCGGTTGTGAAGCGGGGTGTGTGGGGAAAGAGGCGCAAAGCGGCCGCATAAATTTATGTTTCGCTTTATTAGTTTTTATTGGCTATTTTCGTTGTACGTATATGCAAATAAAAGATTGAGGGGAGACGTCTAGGGATCACGACCTATTGTTTCGAGATGAGTCAAATAAATTGAATGAAATCCAGTGGCGCGCTGTGCCACTACTCTTATGAAGGGGATTTCCGATCATTTTGATAGTTTTTCACATACCTCCATAAGCAATTCCTGTTTAAATGAATATATTGTATTTTGTTTATCAATTCAAATTGAATGCAAACCACTAATACCGAATTTTATCATATTAATATCGTTATTACCAAAAAATTCATTGATTCTAGCGAAAAAACCTTAGGTACTAACTTTGCCATCATTCTCTGATCTTTTCTCACATGAATCAATTGAAATTTGATGTAATCGTGGATTATTGTACTGCTTTGTAGAAAACACCTCAAGATAACCAAATGACTTAAATATATTATAAAACATAAAATACATATTAAATTTCCTCTAATAAATGTATGATGTGCTTGGGTACATACTACCATCTTCTACCATATAAATTGTGTTAATATTAGGTTTAGAAATAAAACAGGAGCGGATGACATTCAATGTATATAGCAGCAAAAAAATTCATGGTACTGAATATGAGATAATTCAGGGGGTAATTACATGGGGAGTGTTTTTCAACGTTTACAAACTCCTCAACACGTCTGCTGTTTCCTCTGATAACATTGGGTACATACTACCATCTTCAGGTAACAAAAAATAAAGTTAATTGTACAAAGTACAATATTATATAGAAACTTTATTTTTCATTTATTATTTACGAACAAAACGTGGTTTAAAGTTTCTGTACAATATTGCACTTTGTACCAACATCTAGCCTCAATTATTTCATATCAGGTGATGAAACAAAGGTAGTCTTGCCGATGCCATTGGGCACACAATAATTCGGAGCTCCCTTGTAAAATATAAACAGTGAATGGCAAGAAAACAGAACAAATGTATACGCATTTAATAGATAAAATGAGAACAGTGATTAAATGAAAAGTTGAACAATAATGTTTATTTAAGAAATGATAGTTTGGAAAGAAAATTGGAAGTAACTAAAAAAAATAAACAAAAGAAGATTAGTAAATGAAAAAAAAGTTAAAAAACTATAAAATTAAATGTTGGATATTTCTAACCGATCTCGAGTAAATATTAAAATTCTCATATTTTTCAAATACAACACAACCCCTCTATTTCATAGATGATGAAAAAAATCTACAAATGAAACAAATGAAATACATTGCCGCACACATTTAAAGACTATTTGTTCTCGTGGGGTCTCTTTTTGAAAATGTATCTATTTTGGAGATTCAAAGAAAGTTTTTAGACTCCAGTCCGCATAAATCTTGTGATCTTTTAATTTCTCTTTGGTCTTTGCCTTCGTACACTACTTTGTGCCTGTTGTCGGTGTCACTTACTCCACTTAAACTTCCTTGTTTACATTGATGGGGTGTATAATTAATAGACACTGCCGACCCCTGTGTGATGTTTGATTACTATACGGAACATTTGGATTGTATTTGTATTTCTGCTTTTCAATCAGCACGATGTCGAATTTTCGAATCAATTCGAGGATGTTTCAAGTCCTCACGGACCATGATGGCCAACTTTTCTTGTAGAGAGACACTTTTAGGACCGAAAATTATTATTATTATTACAAAGGTTAAGAGTAGAGGGTAACAAAACCCCATAAAACTCTAAAAAGAAGAAAAATATATACAATATAACATTAGAGCACACGTGCAGCAAAATATGAAAATACCGAGCTTTGAAAGTATTTAAAGTAGGCGCCGTAACAACGTCAGCTGGTAACGAGTTCCATCGATGAAATACTCGGTTAGGAAGGAAGAACATCTTCGACGAGACCCTAAAACTTCCCCGCATCAACTTATACGGGTGTCCGCGTAGACGACGTTCCTCATTGAGGTGAAATAGGTGTCTAATAGGAGAGTTATCATCGTGTAGTGCCGTGAAAGTTGTAATAAGGTCACCTCTCTCATGCCGATGCAAGAGAGTAGGAAGCTTCATTGTTTGTAGTCGTTCTTCATACGTTGGTCTTGCTCGCCCATATGGAAGTCTAGTGGCTCGTCTCTGGGTATTCTCCAACATATGTTGGTCTCGCAGTAGTATAGGATGCCATACATTATTTCCAAACTCCAATATTGGGCGTACATAAGACTTATATAGTTTGGCCACCATATCAGGATCTGGGTTAGTAAAAGTACGAGAGAGAAGATAAATTCTTGAGTTGGCTTTTTTCACATGAGTAGTCAAATGTTCACTCCATGATAAATCCGAAGTAATTATCACACCAAGGTCATTATATCTGTCCGTATGTGACAAAGCAACATTGTTTACATAATTGCACATGTTTGAAATAATCTGGTCGCTACCTTGCGATATCTTCAAACTGATAATGATGATAAAAATAATGAAATGCAGATGGATTTATTTCAGTTCACTGATACGAACGAAGTTATGTAATGAAAATAAAATTATATAGTGACCTTGAATATTTTATCTTTCACCATTCAACTTTTATAAGTTCAAACTTGAGGCCCCTACACACGGGCGTTGATGTCTTAACACATCAACGTGCATCCAAAAACGTGCAAGCAGATTGCGTAAACAGGTTCGAACAAAACCACAGTTTTGTTCGAAGAAGAATTTTTAGCTCTTGTGACAGTGGCGTGTACTTATATATATGAAAATAAAGATTAACCGCAACCAATGCTTTAAGAATGCACAAACATCGGTGAATCGCCTCCACACGTTGAGAGATGCACGTGTTCATTTGAATGCGCATTCAAAAATTCAAGCGATTCAGAAAACAGCAACGCGGCGTGCATCCAAAAACGTGCAATGTAACTCGTTGCTCACGCACCAACGTTAGTGGTGCACAAGCTGGTTATTCCACTGGAGGGGCAAGCTGGTTATTCCACTGGAGGGGCAAGCCACTGCCTATATAACCCGAGCACCGAGAATGCAGAAGGGAGTTCTTGGGAGGTACTGACTCCTAGGAACTCTCCTCCCTTAGACTGGGTATTGACCAGTCTAACTCCTGTCCGTCGGCAAGTATTGATTTCCGACAAATTCCTGCGACTGGGTATTGACCAGTCTCTTCCCGTTCCGTCCGACAAGTACTGATTGTCGGAATTCCTAGTAGGTTGGGTATTGACCAATCTATTCCGTTCCGTCCGACAAGTACTGATTGTCGGAAACCCTCGTAGATTGGGTATTGACCAATCTATTCCCGTTCCGTCCGACAAGTACTGATTGTCGGTGAATTCCTATAGACCGGGAGCTGCTCGCTTGCAGTGGCCAACGAGGTTGACCAGCTGGCGGCGACGAAACCGACCCCGGTCCCCGTAATCACGTCAAGCAGAATCGCGGACCTAAGAACGCAGAGATCCAGCACATCCCTGCGCTTCGCTCCATCCTCGACTGACAAAGGACTGCCTGCGCACTGGAGGTGCGCTCGACGCAGCGAAACGAGACCAGAGCAGAAGCAGATGCGCGTTGGATCATACTATTCAATTATTTGATTTCTGTTAATAATTTACTGTAAATAAACTTGTATATAACTAAAAGATACCTTCTTTATAATTCAGGAGAACCGACACGAATAGTCCGTTACAGCAAGCAGATTGCGTACACACGTTCGAACAACACCATAGTTTTGTTCGAAGAAGAATGTTTAGCTCTTGTGATAGTGGCGCGTACTTATGCTCTTGAAAAGAAAAATAGAAATAAAAATAAAGATTAACCACAACCACTGCTTTAAGAATGCACAAACATCGGTGAATCGCCTCCACACATTGAAAGATGCACGTGTTCATTTGAATGCGCATTCAAAAATTCAAGGGATTCAGAAAACATCAACGCGGCGGTCATCCGGAGTGTGCTTTCAAAAACGTGGGTATTTTTGCATCCACATTAGGCCCCTACACACGGACGTTGATGTCTCAACGTGCATTCAAGAACGTGCAACCAATAACGTTAATGTGGATGCATTAACATTAACGTTATTTGTTGCACGTTCTTGGATGCACGTTGAGACATCAACGTCCGTGTTTAGGGGCCTAATGTGGATGCAAAAATACCGACGATTTTGAATGCACAACCCGCATGATGTTTTCTGAATCGCTTGAATTTTTGGACGCGCATTGCAACGAACACGTACAGGTGTGAACGTGTGGATGCGATTCAAAGTGGGCTACACACGGACGTTGATGTATTAATACATCAACGTGCATCCAAAAACGTTAGTGTGGATGCAGAATGACCCACATTTTTGAATGCACTACCCGGATGAACGACGCATGGATGTATCGCTTGAATTTTTGAATGCGCATTCAAATGAACACGTGCATCTCTCAACGTGTGGAGGCGATTCACCGATGTTTGTACATTCTTAAAGCAGTGGTTGCTGTTAATCATTATTTTTATTTCTATTTTTATTTTCAAGAGCATAATCACACGCCATTGTCACAAGAGCTAAACATTCTTCTTCGAACAAAACTATGGTTTAATTTTACTAATTATGTAACACATCAACGTGCGTGTGTAGCCCGCTTAACGTTATATTGATTGTACATTCTTGGATGCACGTCGATGTATCAAGACAAAACTTTAGTTTTGTACGTACGTGTGTATGCAATCAGGTTACGCGTTCTTGGATGCACGTCGATGTATTAATTCATCGACGTCTGTGTGTAGCCCGCATTAGATGACATGAATATTAAAACCTAATTTTGATTGAATTGAAATTTGAATATTTCATTGATTCATTGGTGATTATGTTGACTATCACTATGAAGATATTTAAAAATTAATTTTAATTAATTTACTTTCATCAAACTATAATGTATTTACAGATATAAACGTTATATGCTTTTTATATAGGTCAAAAAGGCAGTTGGTTCTATACAATATATAAAGAACATTCGAAAAACGGATAAAGGTATAGCAACCCACTGCATAAATAAAAACCACCAAATTCCCTGACATATTAGAAATGTACATTAGTCATATCTGCCAATATGTCATTATCTGTTAGTCAATAGATCAATCTTTAGAAATTGAAATATCCGCAGAATGAATTTATAATGACATTATATTTTTTTATAATGGTAAACATTAAAATTAAATTTTATATTATTTTCATTAAAAATTTTATATGTTCTTGTTTTATATTCATGCATATGATTTTCTGAAGATCTATAAATGCAACATTTTCATATGATAAAGGAAAGTTGTTCTTGAAGAAAAAAAAGTTTTTTTCCAAAAACCTGTTTAATCTTTGAAGATTCTCCTAAGTAATTGTCAAGATTCACTTGTTTTACTGTAGACAAATAATAAGAAAGTTTTGTATTCAATTTTCTACGTTATGGCAGACTTCAATTATTTTGTTTTGATGTATATCTGTATATCTGTATATCTGTATATCTGTATATCTGTATATCTGTATATCTGTATATCTGTATATCTGTATATCTGTATATCTGCATATCTGTATATATATATCTATATATCTATATATCTATATATCTATATATCTATATATATCTATATATCTATATATCTATATATCTATATATCTATATATCTATATATCTATATATCTATATATCTATATATTTATATATCTATATATCTATATATCTATATATCTATATATCTATATATATCTATATATCTATATATCTATATATCTATATATCTATATATCTATATATCTATATATCTATATATCTATATATCTATATATCTATATATCTATATATCTATATATCTATATATCTATATATCTATATATCTATATATCTATATATCTATATATCTATATATCTATATATCTATATATCTATATATCTATATATCTATATATCTATATATCTATATATCTATATATCTATATATCTATATATCTATATATCTATATATCTATATATCTATATTTATTCGAATTGTTGTTGCCTGTGATCTATTTTTAATCTCTTGATAATTATTAGCAATAACAGGCTGGTTGAATCTTAAAAAACTCGATTTTATTAAAGAGTTGACGTTTTAACATTTTTGAATGTTAATATTAGACTGAATAGTATATAATAAATAACTAGCAAGACAAAGCAGCCTTTTTTTCAATTTTTTCACATCAATAAATGTCAAAGAAATTTTAATTAAGAATATCGAAGTAAAACGTCAACTCTTTAATAAAATCGAGTTTTTTAAGATTCAACCAGCCTGTTATTGCTAATAATTATCAAAATTCCCCCCCCCACCCCCCCCCCCCCCCACCCCCCCCCCCCCCCACCCCCCCCCCCCCCCACCCCCCCCCCCCCCCACCCCCCCCCCCCCCCACCCCCCCCCATTCATTTGATAATTCATTGATTTGTTCAAGCATTTATCTTTAAAAGTTATCTCAATGTTTTATGCATTCAAAGTAGTACTCTCCATTTCAAAAACTATATTTTCACTTCGTTCGTAGAGATATATTTCGAAAGTTTCAGACTTGTCACACCAGGTTGAAATTGAATCCTGAATCACATCAATATTTTATTATGAATAATAATTGGGCTATATACATATATAAGTACATTTGTTAACTTCACAAAATTACAAATGAGAGTGGTCACATAAAATATACCAATAAGCTGCAATTGTGAATTCTTATGATTTTCTAAAGAAATTCATGAGAGTATTATTTATATTGTACTCAGCTAAACAGTTAGTTATATTCGAGCTAACCATTTTTATGACCAAATACTTCTGACGTTGTATTGTTTGAATAATACATCTCTATGACCAAATACTTCAGACAATGAAAACCTTGAACTATGTGTAGATCATTTGCTGATCTTTAAAAGAACGCTTAGAAATGAATCGGAGATCTTTACTGCTCCATCTATCAAAACAAGAAGACGAAGTACTAAATTTAAAATCCTAAAGGAAGCTGTTTTCCAACGTTCAGAAGAATCACCAATACCCCTTCCGTAGCTCTCACTCCATGATTCACTCGAATAGCTGAATCGTTCTGCAGAAGAATTCGGGTTCTATTCAGAGATACATCAGGCAGGAAATTCATTTTAATTGATCCGATTCAAACTGAATAGAATGCAGAGGAGAAGGTGGAGGCGGCATAGAAAGAGGGGATGGCGAACAGGTCATCATAAGTATGTATCGGCCGTACCGCACCGTCGGCGGCAAGAACCAAATCGACGCTTATACATCCGTTTGAGATTGCGTGATGGCCGTCCGTCTGGAACCCCGCCGCCCCCGGAATCCCCTGTCCGCTGCCGGGCCTGCCCAGTGGCCGGCGTCGCTATGGCGACCACCTCGTCATTAACCATCGCCTTATCATAACCGCCGCTTCCCCTGCCGCTCCCCCGGCCATCTTGGGGGGGCGGCGCGTTCTCGCGGTTATCATCGTTTGTCATTCTGCGGAAACTGAGGGGTAGTTTTCAGACGGTGTAGTGGACGAGAATAGGAAGGTTTCGGGGTCCAAGACGCACTGCGATCGAAATAAGTGCAAGACAAGCACTTTTTATGTGCAGCAGTGGGGATGATGTCCAGAATGAGAAAATAAAGAATGTATCGATAGTGGAGTATTGAATATCAAGGCGTAATATTGATTTTTTTCCAAAAACTACCAATGAAACCTAAGACTTATTCCGGTGATAATATAAAAAATTAACAAATGATGATAGAATACTTCAACAGGGTTTATATCATTTGACTTAAAAGTAGTGTTTTCGTTTCACAGCTTTACATAAATATACATACAATAAAAATAAATAGGTAAAACAATTTTTCAATTTTGAATTGGAACTATGTATATTATAGTTATATCATAGTGATTAATAAATTATATGTTGATTTTTACTTTCATGTTTGTTTTAGTGGATAATAAATTATTTGCTGGAAGGAATTCGAGTGAACATTTTTCTGCCAGATAGTATATTTATTGATTTTTCCTTGGAATTACTGTCATGGTTATCTTAGAGATAAATGAAAAATAAAGTTTGAGTAGCATATTTTAACACATCTCCTCATTAGTCAAGTGTGGTAATATAAAATATCAATCAATTGCATCAACGCAGATACCACATAAGCATATATATATATATATATATATATATATATATATATATATATATATATATATATATATATATATATATATATAATCTCTTGATAATTATTATCAGTAACAGGCTTGTTGAATCTCAAAATAATCGATTTTATTAACTTTTTAATAAAATCGAGTTTTTTGAGATTCAACAAGCCTGTTTTTGCTAATAATTATCAAGAGAGAGATTAGAAATAGTTCACAGGCAACAACAATTCGAATATATATATATATATATATATATATATATATATATATATATATATATATATATATATATATATATATATATATAAATAAATGTATAAATATTTATTTGCGCTAAAAAGCACAGTGTGGATGATGAAGACAATAAACTGGTTGGGAAATTCATTTGAAGAATTGATGATTAATGATAGTTACCCACGAACGGAGCTAGCTTCAAAATAATCGATTACATGGAATTCCCATTCATTAATGGTTAATATTAAAAACTTCGACACCCGTGCCATTGACCGAGTTGGTAAAACATCGAACGATATAACACGTTGCAGAACGCTTATATCGGTGAGACGTAAGTTTTCGGCGATTGGCGTTTCCGATTGATCTGAAGTGAGATACCTCACCATCGGTTTTCGATGGATGGCCCTGTGATTTGTTTGCATGTTATTAGTACTTTTCTTAGGAGATATGAGGTGGTTATGAGGGATCGATGTCGTGACCCATTCGCTCAATGGACGGGACAGTAGGTACAATGAAGAGCGAAAAATACTGTCAAGTGTTTTCACTGTGTGCGGCACGGGTGCCAAATTTTCTAACATTCTCCCTTGAAGAATGAATGGGAATTACATATCATCGATTCCCATGAAACTACCTACGTTCGAGGTTTGATTTCACTGATGAATTCTCCAATTATATTTCCAAACGTATTATTGTAAGTTTGTATATGTAGATATATGTATATATATATATATATATATATATATATATATATATATATATATATATATATATATATATATATATATATATATATATATATATCAAAATTTTGCACCCCTTCTTAAGTACATATATTCCATGGAACAGTGTGAGATGAGCAGCCTGCGGGGCTATTTCGGATGGCTGAATGCAGGCTTTATGGCAAATGGTGGGTCCCATTCTGATCATTCAAATGGTTCGTGAAATTCGAGCGTTACAAGTTTGACCTTCCAATGCTGTCGAAATAAAATTGTCTTCGAGGTGCGGCAGAAATTTATTCATCAAACAACTCTGGTAGAGGATAATTGTCGTAGTTCTTAGCTTCGCGAAATGACAAATAATTATTATATCGGGATAATAGGTAAGAAACAAATGAATATTTAAAAATATAGGCTTGGCCAATAAAGCTGTAGACTTTTGGGTTTTTCCTATTCTTCACTTTTCTTGATATGCATCTGGTATGATCTGGAATGTAATCTAGTTTTTGATGTGAAACTGAATCAGGTAATTGAGGCAGTTCTAGAATGGTTTCCTCATTGAAAGCATAAGAATATTTTTCATATTTTGAACTGATGAAGCCTTTACTTGGTTAAAATCCATAACAATATCATTGGAAAAATACATGCTCAATTTGAACGAATAATCGTAAAGGAAATGTGTTTTTCTAAAAACATCAATATTTGACAGATTTCATTAGTTTTAAAACGTGTACTAATATGCATTCCATCTTCAGAATAAGTTTCTGATCCATTCTGGAAATATTATATGATCTCATCATAGTTTGCGAAAATAAGCCTAATCTCAAAACAAAGTCTTGACGCTCATGTATTCTTTATCAACAACTCGAAAACATTAGTTGAATTCCATCTATTTCTCGATATAAATTAGGTGGTATTTAATCTTAACTTCAGTCGACTAGTTTTCGAAACTTGTCATAAAATATCGTCCTCGTCTACTTTCTTACAAGGTTCACATCGTATAATCGCTTAAATTTGCAGGATCATGCATTTTCTCGTAAAATCTACGAATTAAACATCCTGTATATCAGAAATGCTGACTCCCTGAAATTTATATTCGAAATAATTGCAATTGTAAAGCCCTCTTGATGTTTATAAATGAGCGGGTTTATTGTAAGCACCGAAGAGAGCCCGGTCCAAATAACTTATTAATGTACAGGTGGAGGTTCCGCTCAGTGCCGAAGGGGGCGCTTCGTGCAACATGCCGCGGTAACAAATGACTTACAGCGAATTTCACTCCGCGGTATATACGGATGACAAATGAATTTTGATTCATATTCAAAACAGCGTTCCGCGCCGTTTTGCGCCAAAGGATAAATCGACGTATTTGCCATTTCGCCATTAATTATTTTTCGCAACACTGTACTGGCTGATCGTAGAGTTTCGTGAGGCGAAACGTCTATGATTTATCTTAGTTTCTGAAATTTTCAATACATTAAATGGATTGGTATTCGTATTGCAGCAAGAATGCTGCGGTAAGATGGTCGATTTATTTTCTATGATTTAGTGATATTGTCAAGTGTGGGGAATTCCATATGTTCCATATTTAGGTTATCAGATATATGTATCTGCATTTCGAATTTATTGACTCGGCTATGTTATTAATAATGTGCAGGAAAATAAATAAATATATTTCGCTCATAAGATTTGAATTTGTGGAGAACTAAATAAAATATGAAGAAGAAAGAAAAATATTGCCTGTAACCTTATGGATTTTGGACCAAATTTTGAATTCGTCCATTAAAAAAAACTTGTATTTGATCTCTACTTCTTCTTCTTGCAATACGCAATCTTAGAAGCTTGCTAGCTTGAAACAAGTATTAGAACGCCTTCTATGAGTTAAGGGTAGATGAATAATCTGCCTTTTCCAAATTGGGTTTCTATTTGCCGCATGTACTTCAATACAAGGAAAGAGTTTGCTTGCCTCCGATAATAATGAATATCAATGGCTTTACACCCCTCGTGGAGTTGCGCTGCATGAATGCTTACTAGATCTGCTTTCTGTGGTTGATCAATCCTCGTCATTTCAATATTTACTCGCTTATTTCTTCTCACAGGGTCCTATCCTTAGTATTTCCTTTCCATCCAGCAATCCCGACCATTCTTAAATCCTTTTCCACTTCCTTCAGATACTAAGATCTGGGTCTTCCACGCTTTCTTCTACCTCCTGGTTTCCACTGCACCACTGAGTATACCATTGCCTGCTCTCTTTTTTTTTTCATACATAGCGGAGCCTTTCCTTTATTTACTTTCTTTTCACTATATTTGCGCCATTCGTTTCTTCAGATATTTCATAACTTATGTATTGCCTGTATTCATTGTCATCAACTTTTATTGGTCCTAGGATTATTCACATTCATCTTTGTTCATCTACTTCGCTTTTTGTCATTGCCACAGTTTCTGCTTCATATATCATCACCGGCCTTATCATTATGTTATAAATTTAGAGTTTAGTGGCCCTTGTTAATAATTTACTTTTTATAGTTTCTTATTGGCATGGTACGCCATATTAGCTGCCATAATTTTTTCGTCTATTTCTGATCTTCGTTCTCCGTTGCTGCTGATCGTGACCCCGAGATATTTGAACTTTTTCACCTCCTGAAATTCGTATTCTCCCATTTTTAAAGTTCTCTTTTCACACTGTTTTCCTAATCTCATTATCTTTGTTTTACTGCTGTTTATTTTTAATGCCATCTTTTCACTTTCTATTGTTATTTGCAGTAGCATTTGTTTCATGATTTTTATTGTCTTCGTTACTATGACTATACCGTCTGCATACGCGACCATTTGCCTCCGCTCGATCTTAAATTCCCCTTAATTATGTTTCTCATAACATACTCTAGGGCTAGATTGAGCAGTGTTGTTGAGAAACCATAACCTTGTCTTACAACTCTATTAACTAAAAGGGCTTCTGTTTCACCTTTACTTGTAGGTATACTCGACTTTGACTGGTTCATAGTCATTCTAGCCTTCGATGAGAAAGCTAATTTTCACCATGTACTACGATCGTCGGTAGAGCCTAGAATCTTATCTTCAAGTTGAATTGGCTGGATCGCTGATTTTATATATTAAATAATTTATAATTTCATGAAAGGTTCACGTGGTTGGAAGTTGACCAGCAATATTAGGCACGCATGAGAAAGCTGTACAATTACTCAATATTGAGGCATCAAAAAGGTACCATTTGGACACCTTGGATTTGATTGAATATCGGTTACACTCTATTATTGTTTTAGCAAATTTCGAGAATCTCTCTATTTGTTTTAGCAAATGACCACTTCTGTCGCACTCTTGTCCCCAGTATCGATACATACGAAATAAATCCAGGCAGCAATCCCACAATCTGGACCGATAAGAATAAAAATCAATTCGGTCCTCCTGGCCGTTTGTCTCAATCAGGCTTAGCCGCGTCTTGCAAACAATGCTCAATGCGAAATAATGAGTGTAATTAATTCAATTAATCGCTAATTGATGGCGTCGTGTGTTTGCTCTCCAGGGTTGGGACTTAATGGACTTTTGAGCCGGCAATCAATATTTTAGGAAGACACGTAGGACGAAGCGATTGAGATTTCAAGGGTTTGTTTGTATCGAAGGTGAAAGTTTATTCATTTTATTTTGAAATGAGCTTCAGCCCTATAATTTTTCGTGGATTAAATTCGATATAATTGCTGAATTGGGTACTTCGTTGCAGTTCGAAATATGTTTTCAAATTTTGTCAATGAAATAGTTGAAGAAATTCAATTTGATCTAAATAGGAATTTATTTTGAAAAGGATAGAGAAGATATAAGAGTTATTAGTTGTTTATGCTCTTCACTTTCTTTTTCTTTTAATAACCGTATGTCTATAAAAACAACCGATAGCAAACTTTGGCTCATAAGAGATCCGAGATAAAGTTAGACAAAGACTGTTTTCATCTGAAGTTCTTGTACCATTAATAAAATACACACAGCGAAAGAAAATCTGAAGCTATGAATCTATGAACGGCCTAAAGATACATAAAAAATTTCACCGAATCAAAAATCAAATTAAATCAAAATATGTTCATTTCAAAAAAAAATGCTTAAAGTGTAAAAAATTTAACGACTCAAGAGCAAAATTAATCCGATTAGATTTGTGTGTGCTTTACACTACACAAATACAAAACTTTTCAAAATCAATACTTCCTTTCTAGGGTTCCGTACCAATGGGTAAAAACGGAACCCTATTACTGAGACTTCGCTGTCTGTTCGTCTGTCTGTCACCAGACCAACCGCGATAGCTGGACAGTTGGAATTTTCACAAATTATGTATTTCTGTTGCCGATATAACAACAAATAAAATAATAATAAAAACAAAAGTGAATAAATATATAAGGAGGGGCTCCCATACAACAAACGCGATTTTTTTGCCCTTTTTTGCTCGATATCGATAATAATGGCAAGAGGTAGGCACTTGAAATATTCAAAAACTACTCAATTGCATATTTACTTTAATGATAAATAGTAAAATGAAAATAAAATAAATACTGATATTTAAAATAAAAACACTTGGCTTTAAGTTTCACAAATATATTGAATAAAAATTAACAATTACATTAGTCAACTAGTTTCGGGTTATGGGCCCATTATCAAGACTGAACAGAAAAATACTTAACAAGCTTATTTATAATATTGATTGTAGTAGAGGGGAAATTTGGTATTCAACTTGTTCATTTACGATAGGGTAATTCCTCTTAATGGCACTACTAATTTCTAAAATTTCCAACAGGTCAAGACGTTTGCCCTTTTTACCTGGGTGGAGGCATATCGTTTTCTCGAAGTCGATGAAATGGTTAAATTTTATACAATGCTCTGAGAAACCAGTGGTGTTTTTGTTAAACAAAATTGACTTTTTATGTTCTTCTACGCGAGTGTTGATTTTTTTGCCTGTTTGTCCGATATAAAATGATGGGCATTCATTACAAAAGATTTTGTAAACACCACTGTTTTCTCCAATATTGTTCCTATCCTTGTTATTGACTAAGAGTGACTTTAAATTACGTTTATTTGTACATATGCTTTTAATACCGTTTTGTGATAATCTGTTGATGATTTTATTACTAATTCCTGGAATATAGTTTATGAAATGATATTTTTGTTCGCTTTTTATGACTGGTGAGGGATAAATTGAATTTAGAATATTCTTATGTCGTTTTTTCTTTATCATTTGATCAATCAAGATGTCTTTATAGCCGTTATTTATTCCTAATAATTTTAAAATATTAACTTCTTTAGTAAAATTTTCTTCAGAAAGAGGAATGGCAAAAAGTCTATGTATGAATGAGTGAAATGCACTTAATTTAATTTTAATTGGTTGACTGCTATCATTGTGTATTAGCGTATCTGTAAAAGTACCCAGGTAAAAAGGGCAAACGTCTTGACCTGTTGGAAATTTTAGAAATTAGTAGTGCCATTAAGAGGAATTACCCTATCGTAAATGAACAAGTTGAATACCAAATTTCCCCTCTACTACAATCAATATTATAAATAAGCTTGTTAAGTATTTTTCTGTTCAGTCTTGATAATGGGCCCATAACCCGAAACTAGTTGACTAATGTAATTGTTAATTTTTATTCAATATATTTGTGAAACTTAAAGCCAAGTGTTTTTATTTTAAATATCAGTATTTAATCATGTTTCACCAAGTGATAAGCGAAACTTCAATATTAGTTAATAAAATAAATATTTAAGGGGGCATAGTCAATGGTACGGAACCCTTCGTGCGCGAGTCTGACAAGCACTCGGTCGATTTTTTAATATTTCTCATCATTTCTAAAGGTACTCAGTAGGCACGGTTTGTAGAATAATACGGTTACCTCACTTTGCCGGCAACATCGCGGGTAATACGTCACAGGCTACGTCACCAGTATGCTAGAGGCTGACCGTTACGCGTTACGTTACGAGTTTCTGTAGTTTTCTTTTGTTGTACCGACTGTTTTGAATTTAATTCAACTAAGTACTATATTTCTTTCATCGCGGAGAGTCAGGTAATAATAAAAAATTTTTACTTTATAATTTGAAATGCTTTTTTGATATTCTATTGTAGAAATGACTGGAACAATTTGTAGTGTGGCTACTTGTAAAAGTAACAGTGAAAGGGCAAAAAAGGAAGGGGAATTAATTATTGATTTGAAAAAATTTGAATAGTTAAAAAAGACTACTATGTTTCATCAAAATTTTTCGGCTGTGGCCGTTCTCTGTTATTTATTACGTGCTTTTCAGTCCAATATTAACATTCAAATTTGTTATTATTAGATGGAAAGGGAAACCACAGAAACCTTTACCCCATTAATGTTCGAAATAGGTTCAAATTATTTTGATTTTGAAAAGTTAATGAATAGGGTACTATCTACCTTTTTTTCAAAATTTTTTTATTACGGCTGTGGCCGTCTTTAGTTATTGATTACGTGCTATTTAGTCCAATATCAATAGTCAGGTCTGTTGATATAAGATGGGAAGGGAACCACAGAAACCTTCACCCACGTAATGTACAAAATAGGTTTGAAATATTTGATTGTTGTCTTTAAGAAGACATTACTTGTAATTTCAGAGATCACATGTTTTAAACTATACTTTCTTTTCAGATAAATTGAGAATTCCAGATGTCAAAGGAATTTCAATTTTTTCAAAAGTTTTGAAAAAGCCACGAATGTCTTGGCGAAACGTCAACTTGTTAATACAATCGAATTTTATGAGATTCACCAAGCCTGTTATTGCTAATAATTATCAAAAAGTTAAAAATAGTTCACATGCAACGACATTTCAAATAAATATATATATATATATATATATTTTTTTTCTCTTATTTATAAAAAGAGACAAATGATATTTTGGAAACGATTTTATTGATAAGTTAATTTCACGTAGAAAAATTCGGACTTTTTCAAAAGTTCACTCAGAGAAAGGTTATAGAGCATTTTACCAATATAATGATATAATAGAGATTTCGTTTTGATATTTCAATTTATTCAGTGACCGTAAATCATATAAGAAGGGGATCTTAAAATATTCAATAATATATAACTACCTAAACCCACGGTTTGTAGAATAATACGGTTACCTCACTTTGCCGGCAACATCGCGGGTAATACGTCACAGGCTACGTCACCAGTATGCTAGAGGCTGACCTTTACGCGTTATATATTACGAGTTTCCCTAGTTTTCTTTTGTTGTACCGACTGTTGATTATTGTGGTTTAAATTGAAGTTTTCGGAGTTTTCGTGTTGTTTTTATTTATAATTTTTATTAGTGTATCTATAGACTATTTTGAATTTAATTCAACTAAGTACTATATTTCTTTCATCGCGGAGAGTCAGGTAATAATGAAAAAAAATTTACTCTATAATTTGAAATGCTTTTTTGATATTCTATTGTAGAAATGACTGGAACAATTTGTAGTGTGGCTACTTGTAAAAGTAACAGTGAAAGGGCGAAAAAGGAAGGGGAATTAATAAGATTTTTTACTTTCCCCAAAAAAAAAAGTTTTTAAAACAATGGGTTCGTCTTTGTCGAAGAAATGGCCCCTTTGATCCAAAAAATAAACGTGTCTGCAGTAAACATTTTGCGCGGGATCAATATGAAGACATGATTGAAGCTCAGATAACAAATGAATTGCCAAAAAGACTCAAAGAAACAGGTAAGTTGTCAATGAAATCTTGCCCGAAAAAAAATAAGTGTTTTATTGTATATATTTTAGCTATTCCATCACTTAATCTTCCATTGGCTCCTGAACAGAATATTAGTGAAAGGAGTAAGAGAATGAAGTTGAAAGAGGAAAAACGAACCTTCATTCTTATGCAATGCCATTATGGGTACAAAGCCTTTCGTTTGGTGGCTTAACTGAGCCCTCATCTTCTTGGCAAAGTGATGTTGAACGTTTGGATAAGTGGTTCGTTAAAGTACATAAAGATCAATTTAAAATTAAAACAAAAATTGTAAAACGTACAACTAATTTTATATGTAAAAAAGAACCACTTATTGCCAAAAAATTAATTTATTCATTTGTTCGACAGAGAGTATTTATCAGGATAAAATACCTTAATTCAAAGAAATCTGAAGAACATTCATTGAATAAAAGAAAACGTGACACCGATGAAGCTGAAAAATTTTATAAAAAAAATGAGAAAAACTGTAACATAATCTATTATTCTATTATCATTGTTCTATATAAATAATATACATATACAATTCAATTATTACTTAGGTGTGTTAATTAATTTTAAACCATTTTTTCTTTGTTGTGTTTGTATTTTGATATAAATATATTTTATCGTAATACTTTGTCTTATTTAAGACCCAAAATAACTATAATATAGGTACAAATAAACATTCATCGTGTAATTCATATAATACCGCCTTCGTTTAAGTTTTAATATTTTAATGGAAAATATACTTTTAGTTATCATTCATTGTCCTTTGTCTCGATTTTAATAAACTTGCCCTGTAATTATTAAAAACATTATTTTCATTACACTTGAGATGCTGGGAATTTGCCAACAGCATACTTGTGACGTCACGACTGGCCGTGTCATGATTGGTTAAAAGTTACGAGGCAACCGTATTATTCTACAAACCGTGCTCAGTAGGCATATTACTAATAGTCTAAGAGCCAGCTTAAATCTGACAACACATATTTTACGGTAGCTGAAGTTTTTTCCAGCGAGACTGCTATACATACTAAACAAGCAATGGGTACTAGCTTAGCCCGGTCGCGGTAGGTTTAGGGTCCCTCAGGTGAGACAAGCCTGAAAATTAGGTAAATTTTTAAAGTATTTTACGGCGACTGCCATTTTAATATGTCATCATATACCTCCACTAGAACTGAAAATTAACAATGGCTGCCGATTTTAGCGGTTGTAAACTCACGGCAGACACTTTTGAAAATTCGAAAAAAAAAAATCTTTAAAGTATTTTACGGCGACTGCCATTTCAATATGTCATCATATACCTCCACTAGAACTAAAAAATAACAATGGCTGCCGATTTTAGCGGTTGTAAACTCACGCCAGACACTTTTGAAAAAAGACACTCTTTTGAAGTTTTTTACGGCTACTGCCATTTTAATATGTCATCATATACCTACCTCCACTCGAACTGAAAAATAACAATGGCTGCCGATTTTAGCGGTTGTAAACTCATGGCAGTCACCTTTGAAAATTCGAAAAAAAAAAATTAATAATTGAGCATAACATAATTAAAATTAATATGCTATTATGACCTTCGGAATGTTCAATTAGTTCGCTGACTAAGCTAGGAAGTTGATCTCCTTCGAACCACTTAAACACAAAAGAGTTATCTATCTCCATCCAGCCATATTCCAGGGGGCTAAGTGGTATGGGCTCTTTTGCAGAAGCATTTTTCCAAATGCTAGAAATATAATGCGCCCTCAAAAACTGCTGATATAATTCAGACTTACACGGAGGAATCAAGCTTGCATCAAAGTTACGAAGTTTCTTATTAAAATTTTCATTGACATCTGCAGCTCTGTATGAATTAATGAACAGCTGGAACCTCCCATCATCAACCTCGAATGATTTTTTCGCATTGTACATAATGCAAGTGTAATTCTAAATAACGTCAAATAGATCACGTAAGGCATCATCAGTTAGGCTAACGTCACCGAAAGCAGCGAATGCTTGTTGAAATTCAACGTTATTTTTCAATAACGTGAAAAGTCTTTTTTTCCCCGATTAAAAAAGGCTGGATTGAAGTCACAGCCTGTGAAAGCGTGAAAACCAATTGAGCTTTCAGCTAGTAGTGGACCAAGTTGTAAGTATATTTTAGTTACATCAATAAATATTTCCTTGTTACCTGTCCCGGTTAACTTCCAGATGTGTGAGGAAATATTTTTTACGTTAATCATATTACTCAGCATGAATATATTAAAATGTCAGTATCTGAACCTCTAATAACAATATTAGACTGATCAATAATACTACAAGCGTGGAAAATGATTTTACTGTCTGCCTCTTCATGCGATTTACAGCATAAATCTTCGACGATACTTGACTCAACAATGCCGTTTTTAGATGTATATGAATAACAATTTTTGAAGCTTAAATGGATCAATTTTTTTTCAATAAACGGATATTTACAACCGGAGAAAATGGCAGCCATTTTCAATATAAGCTCAAAATGGTTTGATAAATAACATATATGAATTTCAGAAGTCGTAAAATACTTGAAAAAATTTTTTTTCGAATTTTCAAAAGTGTCTGCCGTTAGTTTACAACCGCTAAAATCGGCAGCCATTGTTATTTTTCAGTTCAAGTGAAGGTATATGATGACACATTAAAATGGCAGTAGCCGTAAAATACTTTCAAATTTTTTTTTCGAATTTTCAAAAGTGTCTGCCGTGAGTTTACAACCGCTAAAATCGGCAGCCATTATTATTTTTCAGTTCAAGTGAAGGTATATGATGACACATTAAAATGGCAGTAGCCGTAAAATACTTTCAAATTTTTTTTTTCGAATTTTCAAAAGTGTCTGCCGTGAGTTTACAACCGCTAAAATCGGCAGCCATTGTTATTTTTCAGTTCTAGTGGAGGTATATGATGACATATTAAAATGGCAGTCGCCGTAAAATACTTTAAAAATTTACCTAATTTTCAGGCTTGTCCCACCTGAGGGCCCCTTAACCTACCGCGACCGGGCTTAGCTAGTACCCATTGCTTGTTTAGTATGTATAGCAGTCTCGCTGGAAAAAACTTCAGCTACCGTAAAATATGTGTTGTCAGATTTAAGCTGGCTCATAGACTATTAGTAATATGCCTACTGAGCACGGTTTGTAGAATAATACGGTTGCCTCGTAACTTTTAACCAATCATGACACGGCCAGTCGTGACGTCACAAGTATGCTGTTGGCAAATTCCCAGCATCTCAAGTGTAATGAAAATAATGTTTTTAATAATTACAGGGCAAGTTTATTAAAACCGAGACAAAGGACAATGAATAACGTAAAATATGTGTTGTCAGATTTAAGCTGGCTCTTAGACTATAATACATATTATAAAGACGGTAGTAATATAATGAAAATTTTTTTTATTGATGTTCTAATATAAATAAAAAAAGTTAACAACCAAAACAAATATTCAATTAAACCAGGCTATTTTTTTTACAGATATCTCTATAGTTAGTTTTTATCCATTCTTTGAGTTTACTTTTTGTTCTAAAAAATTCTTGATTTCTTAAATAATCCGGTAGAAGATTTATCATTTTAGGGATGACAAAGGACATATATCTCTGAGTAGCAGAAAACTAATAGTTTGACGAGTATAAGCTACTTTTTGTAATCGATCTGGTATTTCACATAATTATTGAAATCAGTATTGTTACGATTACATCGCTAATCATTTTTAACATACAGCTGCCTGATATTTCGATTCCATAAATAGCTTATCAGTAGGATATAATTTCCCTTTGAACAGCATTACTTTCATTATAAAGTCTGTGTATAACAAAGAGTGGATAGAGGGTGCCATTACATTCCATGAAGTAGGTTTAAGTGGTTCATAATAAAGTTTTGTGTTTCTTCATTTGAAAAAACACTTGAATCGAATATATTGTATCCCTTGCTTCTTCGAACTCAATGTCTGAAAATGTGTTAAATTTTCGGGCGTAGGTACTATTCATAGTATTGTACTTGAATGAATTTTGCAGTAACATTCCAGGTAGTCTTTACAACTTTTTCTTAATATATTTCATGATTGATCCAAGCTCTTCATTTGAAATGGTTTCTATAACTTCATACTGTTTCTTTTTCAAATATATTTCGGAATGGTTCCAGATAGACCAGCGATTCTCAACCTGCGTTGCGCCCCCCTGGGTGGGAGCGAGCATACTGAAGCGAGCATACTGAAGGCGGCAGCATGTCGAAGAAAAAAAAAAAAATTTATTAACTGACTGAAAAGAAAACACACACACACATTTTATAAAGCGAACAAGGAAAATTCTTCAATAATTTAAAAAATTATCAAACAACTTTCCAAGGGAGCTGGTTATATGCATCCCGCGGCGAGAATTCTACACAATCGAACGGTGAATTATAGAAAACGTCAAGTCAGCTCGACTCAGAATCTGCAAAGAGCTGTTTCGATCTTATAAGATCTCATCAGTGCAGCTTCTTCGACTCGGAGTGAATTGAAAAATTTCTAATTACTCTCCAATACAAATCACGGTCGGGTCTACTATCTGGATAACAACCCAGCGCTCCATCCATCAAGGATATTGGAAATCAATAATTCATCGCTTGTATCGAAAATGCAAAATCCCGTAGCGATAATACAGATTTCCTGACATGAAATATCAGTTGCACAGTAGACATAGTTGCACAGTAGATATTTCATGTCAGGAAGACTGAATTGTTGGTGTCCAATGACAAGTTTCGCACAAAAACTTTAAAATACGTCATCAACAGACCAATAATTTAATAAGCAAACAAAGTTCTGGCGAATGTTTTCTAAATTACATCTAACAGAAACCAGATCAGATCTTACATGGATTTATATTAATACTGAAGGTGGATCGCTAGTTCTTTCCAACATCTGTATAAATCTATATTAATACCTATTAGCTTACATTCCATCTAGGAAATGTTCAGTAAATTTAGAAACTGTAACGATAATAATCGTTTATTTTAAGAACGTGAAACATTCATCTTCATAGTCGTTACATATGTTTTAATTACAGAGATCGATAACACTCGAACAGAGATTTATCAGGGAACTCCAGGTCCAAGCAGAGACATCGGAAAACTGTATTTAGGTCTAGAAAATATGGAAGTTGAATCAATTTGTCAAATATTTGTCAGTTGTGTTGGAAGTCGCTACTAGGGATAAAAACAGGTAATTTTAAACTTTTTCAGATTTTATTTGAGCTAATAGTTATTTACATTACAAGGGAGGCAAGTGATACTTACCAGTCGAGGACGTAGTTTGCGCCCGAGCGTCAGCGAGGGCTGGCAAAATAGTCCGAGACTGGTCAAGAATACTGCCTCCCGAGTTTTGTATTATATTTTTTCTACTCCACTTCTCTTGAATAAAAAAAAATTATTTTTTTATTCTATAATTTAAGCAATTCCATTGAAATAACCTGTATGTATGACAGATCTACAAAAGTCTAGTGTCCCTGGACACAACTGGTTATGAAATGGTTGTTATGAGATTCCCAATCAAACAAAAGTTCTGTCAGTGTCAATTTAAAAATTGTAATAATGGATGTAAATGCAGTTCTTATTTCCCAGAGGGAGGTAAGTATTTACTTACCTCCCTAGGGAGGTAAAATGTACTTACCTCCCCCAAATCAGTTTGATAATGGAGTACTTACCGAATAAGGAGTAGAAAAAACAATTTATGTTAAAACAATGGTTATAATAGTTATTTATGTATCAAGGGCGTAAATAAAGCGTTTTTTGCCCGATGGCGCAAGTTGACTGAGGGCAAAACACGCATTTAGGCCCGTGATGCATATAACATTTTTTGCACGACCTTAAAGGTAATAAATTAAGAAGTATATTTTACGATGATTTTGATAACAATAATGTTCATAGAGACATTCTTAAAATCATCTCAGCTGTGTTTAAAATAATTACAAGGTATCCTTGGAAACGCGCATCATATTCTATAACTAAGCGTCTAAATAAATCCAACTAAAGTGTAAAATTTGATCACAAAGAGACAAATCTATTTGAATTAGATGACATTTCTAAAACTTTTACTCTAAATAATTGCAGTAATTTTAAGATTGAAGTAAATATTGGCAAAAAATAGTATTGTAATGTTTATTTAATAAAATATTAATTATATGTCTCCCTGTTATACAAAATTTCACTACCGGGCAAAAAAGTTTTTTTCGCTCTAGGGCAAAAAAAGCCATCTTTGCGCTCTATTCGTAAGGCAAAAAACAACATTTTATGACCGGTCGTGCAAAAAAACAATTTACACATTTATTGAATGAAATAACGCATGACGCACCTTTCCGTGATACTGCTTTAACTTCTTCAGAAGCTAAATGCAAACTAAATATGTTTCTCCCTAATATTGAATACAATAAATGAATAGATGACAAATTGTGTAGGAAGAGTAAATAGAAGGATGGCTAAAAATAATTAGTGGAAAAGGAAAACTCATTATAAACTATTAGTCAGTTAGTTCGGTAATTTTTGAAAAGATTCAGAAGGGAGCTTGTAGTATGATCAACTTGGCTATTCAATGGGAGACCTGAATGTTTGTATTTATTTATCTGTAATGATTCTAGAAAATTAAGTTTAATTCCCTTACTTTAAGCATTTAATATTTTAAAGAAAAAAAATCACACAGTCAATTTTGACTTCAAAATATTAAATGCTGAGAGTAAGGGAATTAAACTTAATTTTCTCGAATTATTACAGATAAATGAATACAAACATTCAGGTCTTTTAGCCAAATTGATCATACTACAAGCCCCTTTCTGAATCTTTTCAAAATTACCGAACTACCTGACTAGCAGTTTATAATCGGTTTTTCCTTTTCCACTAATTATTCGTAACCATCCTTCTATTTACCCATTTTACATAATTTGTCATCTATTTATTTAATGTAGTCGATATAACAGAGAAACATATTTAGTTTGTATTTGGAATCTGAAGAAGATGAAGTTTCAAAGAAACGTGCGTGATGCGTTATTTTATTCAATAAATGTGTAAATTTTTTTTTAAACATTGCTTTAATATGTTTATTATTTCACATCATGTATCGGCCCAATCAATGTAAAATTCAAAACAATTCAAACTGTTTCAACTTTAGCATGTAAAATTGAAAGTTCGAAAACTTGTATCTCATATAAAAAAAATTCTAGAGATCTTATAAGACAAAAGTTGGATTGAATTTTGCTTCTTTATAGAAATGTAAAAGATTTTTTCATTGAAGTTTTATGCAGTAATTTACCCTTCCAGCAATATTCTAAAATATTGAAAGCTGCTCATCTTGTTGGGCAGAAAAAATCTCGTTATTAGGATATTCTGTAAAAACTTGACATTATTTATTCCAATGAGTTACTTACTTACTTCCTTTGTTACTATCAAAAGTATCACAGTATGTTCTTCAATTAATCTTGTGTGTTGACATTAATCTGCATATATATATATATATATATATATATATATATATATATATATATATATATATATATATATATATATATATAATTATTATAAATATGTATTGATGTTTACATATAACTATTTCTAATCTTTTGATAATTATTAGCAATAACAGGCTTGTTGAATCTCAAAAAACTCGATTTTATTAAAAAGTTGACGTTTCGCCACGACATTCGTGGCTTTATCAAAACTTTTGATAAAGCCACGAATGTCGTGGCGAAACGTCAACTTTTTAATAAAATCGAGTTTTTTGAGATTCAACAAACCTGTTATTGCTAATAATTATCAAAAGATTATATACATATATATATATATATATATATATATATATATATATATATATATATATATATATATATATATATATATATATATATATATATATATACATATATTTCTTACATTTATACTGCACTTTTAGAAGGAATGGGTTATATTAATTATGAAAATTTATAAAACTTGATAGGTTAATTCTCCAGAAAAAAAATTTACATTGAGAATCCTATCCACACTTTCGGCGCCACTGGGAGTAATTAAAACCATTCGCACTGTTATGAGAGAAACAAAGGAATAATGCGGGGGGTGGAGCATATTTATGTGTAATTTGGCGTTTCCAAGGCAACGAGCTGGGATACGGCAGGGCCTGTACAGCGGCTTATGAATGTTGGAGCATAAACAAGATAGAGTCGGGGTAATCGGCGTTCGAATGGAGATATGCAAAGTGACGCCGTTATAATAATCCGTGATGAGCGTAACTCATGCTCTAGATAGCGTAGCTGTCGTTCATCCCACCCCTGATATTAACAGGTCCGGAATAACAGCAACAGTAATTCGTTTATGAAATACCGAATTAATATAATCTGACCAATATATTTTGAGAATTATTGAACATCAATTATGATATATAGGTATATATATATATTATATATATATTATATATATATATATATATATATATATATACCTATATATATATATATATATATATATATATATATATATATATATATATATGTATATATATATATATATATATATAGGTATATATAAATCTCAGTTGGTAGTTAATTACTACTGAAATTTATTTCATAATATGGAATGAGATCGAAATTTGACGCTGTAGTAGTTTGGAATATGCAAACGTATTGATTTTCGCACCGATAATTTAGATGTTTTATAGAATTTCAGTCTTCAAAATCTTATTAATTTATTATTCCTTCGTGAATCAAAGAAAATTGTGCAGTCAATCTTATTTTCATAAGCAACTAGTGAAAAGGAAAGCAAATTTCGTTATTGTGTGTGGCTCCGTAGTTCAGTGGTCATTGCGTTGGGCTACTGAACAGAAGGTCGGTGGATCAAAACCGGCCGAACCAACAAATCAATACGGAGCCACCTTTCGGAAGGCAATGGCAAACCACCAAGAAGTACTTTGTGAAGCCTCTCTATAAAGACGTCCGGAATCGTCGTAAAACTGTAGGTCCCTTCTATTCGTGTATAACGCACAACACGAATAGTTGTAGAGAGGTCTCCTACGCCCGAAACCGGATACGGCACCGGAAGAAGAATGTCATTATTTAAACTTATGATCGATTTGATCTACCGACCTAATGGTTTCATTATAGAAACTAGTAGGTTCGATATTTGCCTCAGGTATACCAATGATTATAGATTAGCCGTCATATGAGAAATATTGATTGGATTGAATGAAGACCTATAAGAATGTGAACTTTGCGTTATATAGTACATAAAATCCTTATGCTTTTTTTATTCAAATAATGAATAAAATAATCTAATTGTAATAAACAATGCAAGACGTATTAATCCCAAGAGTTGAATAAGATTTCGTTTTAGCTGCATTGATCTCAAACATCTCAATAAATCTGACGATTTCAGTTAATTTCCATATTTGAAAAGTATCTTCATAATTATTCCTATAATATTTATAGGATTTCTTATTTGACATCACAAGGTAATATCGGTATTGATCGAAATACGATTTTTATTCTTCAGTGAGTAATTCTTCAGGAGTAATTTTATATAATTACAGAAAATGTTTCATTATTACACTATTAAGTGTAAGTAATTCAAACATATTCTTTCGATTTTTCATCTAATGAATAATATATATGAAATCATTATTATGAAATAATAATATATATATATATATATATATGAAATCTAAATTTTTAGTAATTCTTAGAAGGCTTCTATGAGTAATTCAACTAAATCCAACTCTGTTTGTGTCGTTACATTTTGTAGCTTCGTGTTATCAGTCAAAGTGTTATTACCACCCGTAAAATGCCGTTTATCACCAGGCACGTGTCTGGAATTATGTTGTTCGTCATATTTCGTGTTATAATACTTTAGTAATGGTTGTTGACAATGGAACTAGGGTGAAAGTAATTGCAAGGAATTGAAGATCTTATCTTCTGTTTGGATTACAATATTTTCATGTTTTCCTCCGATTAAAGAAATTGCAAGGGGCATGATTTATCAATTACTAAACTTGTAGATTATCCTGCTACAAACTGGAGTTTTCAGTGAAATTTTATCCATAGCAGTTAACTGCCGATTTGGTCCTAGAAAATAGTAAGAATCTGCATTGCTACCGGCGTTGCCTGTAAAAATCAAAAGACGTAACACGATGCAGAAGAATGCTTATACATTGGGCACAAACAGGTGTGGAGTGACATTCGTCGATCGGCGATTCTACTTGATCTGAGGGGAGACACCTGTCGATTGTGATGGATGGAACTTGCTTGTCATAGAGGCTCGTTCTATGAATTATGAAGTGGTTATGAAAGTTCGATATCATTGCCCACTTGGTCAGAGGACGGTAGGCAAATGAAGAGCTCGTTGAAGAGCGAAACAGTCTATCTATGGTTTTCATTGTGTGCGGCACTGACCTCGAGGTTTCTAATACTCTTCCTTGAAGGATAAGTGATAACGTTGCCGTTATCAAAGCTCATGAAACGTTGTCGAAGCTCATGAAACTAGAAACGACGGAAGTTTGTTTTCATTAATCCTTTATTCATGCCGGGCTTGTATGAAATATTCAGTGCTTCAGATATCCGTTTTAGCCCAATTCGATGGTCTGTTAAAATCATGTCAACTGCATCGATATTTTCGGGGACTGACACAGAAACTGGCCTTCCCGATCGGTCATCATCTTCAATGGGAAATTTACCTCTTTTGAAGCTTGCAGTCCAATTTTTCACGGTCGCATACGAAGGACATTGATCACCGAGGGTATTAAGCATATTTTCGTAAATCTGCTTACCTCTTAACCCTTTTAAATACAGGTACTTGATGATGGCCCGATACTCCAATTTTTCGATTTTCACAAGTTCGGTGGACATATTTTTTCTTTTAATTTATTGCGTAATTCAGGTTTACTTTTTTGACGTCAAACTTTACACTGACACTTCTAATAAATTATTGTTCGTTGCTATGGTAACGCAATATTTTGTTTATGCAGGGAACTGGTCTAGGTTAACTAGATATCAATACATCCTCGTATATATATATATATATATATATATATATATATATATATATATATATATATATATATATATATATATATATATAATATAATAAACATGAATAGATTCAACCCAGCTAGAAACTGTATTAAAATATTGATTGGAAGTTTGGCTTCAAAACTCCAAAAATAAACATCATACTCCAATTAAAAGTTGTATCTACTATATCGAGATCTTTATTTTGAGGATGAGAGATGAATTTCTTTCTATTTTATGAAGGTCGCGGCCTATCTTTGGAAGTGATTATCGTAATACACAAATTCATTCAGTCGTTGTTATTGTATCATGCTAATTAACTTCAACTGCCGTCTCAAGTTATCTTAAAATACAAATAAAGTTAACTCTCCAATTCCATAAGATGAGTATAGAACGAAATAATTACACAATTACTGAATTATCCTTATGGGAACGAGGAGTATACAAGAAGAAGGCGGCAATACTCAATAATGGGTCTAATAATGAATGCTATATTGTAGTGTTCCTTTCCTACGTTTCAGACAACGAAAGTGCTACACAGAGTGAGTCGTACCGTAACAATAGTTCAAGAACAATAAACCCAATCCGCAAATTGCAGAAATCACGCAAATCCAATTTTCTGTTTACCTTCGCAATTACGGGATCATTGTTCTGAGTGCCAGAAACCAACATCCACTTCCTTGCTTGCTTGTCTGTCCTGTCTGTTATCTGAAATTCTGGGACCGTAGGTTCAATTTCGTTGGTTCCTCAATTCAACTGCATAAGCTATTGATATAAAGTCGGTTGACACAAGACGTAAAACGTTGAACAGTTAAAATATTATTTCTCTTCTTTTGCGATTCGAAGAATATATGCTTGTAATTTGTTCTAAAATTCAGATTTAATATTTTTATACATATGCATATATATATATATATATATATATATATATATATATATATATATATATATATATATATATATATATATATATATATATATATATATATATATATATATAATATATATATATATATATATATATATATATATATATATACAGTGGCGTAGATAGCTTTTTGCGATGGGGGGGGATATGACTTAGTGCAAAATTTCATAAGTTTTTCTTCTAAAGTTCTATTCTTGTTGATAAAAATAATCTTTCATGTAGATAGTACAAACTAAGCAGAAAAATTGAATTAAATTGCAAAAAATTCAAATTATTTGAATTGGAAAAAATTTATCAAAAATTAGTGAAAAATTGAATTATATTAAATTGAATATATAAATCATTGAACATATTCTTGGGAAAATTAGAGAAGAAAATCTAGTTTTCGGCATTTTTCGACATTCGTGACTTCGTCAACTGTGATTCCAATTTCACGATGAATTGCCAGAGCAGCCAAACCTTTCAAAAACAACAAATTAGACAAACATGAGTTTTTAATTTGCAATGAATTTTATATATTCAGAAGGGTCATTACAAGTCCACTTCTTTTATCGTGCTCCTTTGAATCGTTTCTATTCGCTTCAAACGTCGATACCGACAGCATAGCTAATATTCTGAACAACATATTGATATTCGAAAAAAAAATTTCTAGGCAATCATCAAGCTCTATTATTGAATTTTTAGGCTTAACATCGCCTTCACGAATTAAATATTTTTTTCACACTTTCAAGTTACGAGAACAGCAGGTGTGGCAGTAAGAAATTTTTGAGAAAACTCATCAGTTTTGATGAATTTATCAACTGCTTTGTCAATTTCGTATGAATCATGCTTGAAAAACATCGAAAATCTTTCTAATATATTTAGTCTAGTCTTTTGTTCAACTTTTTTCAGCAGTCTCGGAAAAATATGAGCAAGATGTCATTCGATTCGTAATAGCATATAGACATTTTTGAGAAAAATAAAAATTCGCTTGCGAAAATTGTGAAAGTAAACAATATACTCAAAAAAAGAGGGGTTGGTTCCCTGTCAATATGAAGAAAGATTCGAAAAGAAGAGGAAATTTCCCGAAAAAAAGACCCAACTACTGGAACTGTAGGATCATTATTCATAATTTTCTTAAAAATTTGGCCGAAAACGGGTAATTTGGTTTGGGCAAGTCACGCCCATTTAGGGCACTTCAACAATTATTTTTCCATATTGAATATGAAAATTGAGGAATGAAAAATTCAGACAGTTACTAAATCGGTGAATGAGCAATAATCCAGCAATAATTTTTGAATTAGTTATGCAATAGTTAATTAACAATTTTTTGGTACTTGAACATGAAAATTGAAAGTGTGATAAATGTTCACTATGGGTCTGAAATTATTTTTCATTCTTGAAGCTATTATTATAAGGCTTCAGAGTAAATTCCCATTGAAAAAATTGCAATTTTTCAGTTGTTTATTGACAATTTACGTAGGTATAATTTTGCAAAATCAAAATTAATTTTTTTTTATAATTTTAATGATCCGTTTTTTATTATCGGAAGCTACATGGAAAGGGTTTCTTCAATATTCATCTCCTATTGTTTAAAAAATTGTTATAAACAAATGCGTTGTTTATAAGAGAATCAAGAAAAGAAAGTACTGATATATTTTCATGGCCTCCAGTGGCCAAATGAAGATTTGAAACTATCGTTTCGATATATATTCAAAGTCTTATAATTTTTAGTGACTGTCGTCCACCCAGTAGAGGCACGAGAGGAAGCGACTTCAAAGTTATATTTAAGGTAGTACACATAAGTACACGACATTTTAATTTATCTCGGATATTTTCCCTGTGGCGCAATATGTCGAATATATATTAACCATATTGATGACTATATGTGAATTGGAAATAGTAAAACTCTATTCAATTGAATGAACTATAATGAAAAATTTCAAAATCGTTTCATTCATGCATTCACTGGATGTGATACAATTGCTTTTTATTAATAAAAAATAGTTTTATCAGTTTTAAATAGTGATCAGAAATTACGTGCAGCAGCTGAAACTGTATGGTTCAAGAACAACGCGAAGAAATACTTTTTGATTTCTGATTTTCAATGATATAAAAAAATAGAAATAAAAAAAATTATCAAAATCGGAGCTGTTTCTGAGGACTTTCGAAGTCTGCCTGTTTACGGCTTCATTGACGAGACTAACTGTTCGAAAGTTGTTGATAATAGGATGTATTCAGTTGTCATAATGAATGGAATTCCTATTATGAGTATATTTCGTGGAGATGGATATCGGTATGGATAGGGAAACATATAGAGAATTTTAAGAAGCAGTTCTCTGTACCACCCACTATACGTAGTTTCGCTAAAACGGAACGTTGGTATCGTGCAAAGAATGAATTAAAACCTATGGAATCTGACCGAACCATCGAGAGTGTCAGTCAGTGGTCCGCTTCTTGGGCAAAATCGTGCATTATCTTTTCCAGTGTGAAACAAATATTACACGGTTGTGCACAAATTATGGTCTTCCGCTAGAAAAATCAAAATCGAGCTTCGGAGTCGAATGAGCTCACAATTTAAATGTCAGAATTGAAAGGAAGGCAGGCGTGGGTATGAAATAGAAGAGTTCAATGATTGCGATAGCTGCAAATTGCCAATCACGATTCTATGCACTCCTGAGTTTGATTGACAGTTTCCTTCCGCGAAAACTTCCCATCATTAATTAGTAATTGAAAACATATAATATGGAACACTGCTTAAAATAAAGCGTTAAAAGTTCAAGCAGTAATAGGAATGTATGGAAGGATATAGATTCTGCAGTGGAATCATGTGTCAAATATGGCACGAACCAATGTTTCACACCTTTTTAGTACATAAAGCACAGAAACATTACTTTATATGCATGAATTACCATTTTAAGCACATAAAACCTTAATTATTACCAAAAAGGCAGCGCCCTCTCTGTAATTATTTGGCAGTTAGATGTGTTCTTTAATATGGTGGCGATGAATCAGCTGCTGTTAGTATTTATGTGAATTTAGTAATATTTATGAGTTCATCCACGTAATTTTGTACTTGATAAGTATAAATTGTTTTTGTGAACTTCACTTGGTATGTTCTCGTACTTTTGAATAATTGACATTTTTTATTTAAAATTAAGTTGTGCTTCATATGTAACATTATGCAGTTCAAGTATCTGTTTTGACTATATCTGCATATCATGTATTTAGAGCATCGTTTCTCAACTTTTTAGGATTCGCAGTCCAATTTCCTATCATAATTTGTATAGCGCCCCCCCCCAATAACATAACATGCTTTTTTTGATTTTTGTTTGGGTTGTGTGGGGTTGAGAAACGCTGATTTTGAGTAAATTTGAAGATATGTAGGTTTCAGATACTCTGTATGAGTTCATTTTGCATAATTTCCATTATTTTTTCTTCTCCAAATGATTCCTGTAAACATTGTAGATAGGATGTCAAACCATATTTAATGTATTCGTTCAAGTGATTTTTGGCCATTTCTGATGAATACTTCCATTTTAAGATGTTGTATTTGCTGAGAATATGCCTAATTTCTATACGTGATAATATGATATATAGTCTAACGATTCAATATATATTAAGAATTATGGGAGTAAAAAGGTTGAAACTTGCTGATTTAGTCGATTAACTACTGAAAGATTGGGAGAAATACATTCAACTATATTTACAACGAATCAACCACAAAGCGTTCCTCATATTCTGTTGATTTGTTAACAGCAAATGTTATTTTATTTCTGATAAGTGAAAGACATTCATAAAATTAATGGAAAGTCAAAGTAGACACCTTCCTTCTGAGCCCACAAAGACGTTCATTCGTAGAGAAAATATAAAAACGGGTGATATAACCCAACTCAGAACAGGCCATAACTGTAGTCAGGATCCGCCAACATTGCACCATTGAATAGTAATAAGATCCCTGGTGCGTGCTATAGAAATGAATTGCTTCTGTTTTATGTTATTTCTGGATACCTGGAGCATGTTCTCTCCCTACTAGGATTCCTTCCATCCTATCGAGAATTTTCTCGACCACCCATTTCAGTATCCTTTTTCCGTTTCCCGTGGAAAACTATGAAATTACTGAACGTAATTTGCATATGGAGTCGGTAGGATGCATTGAAAGTTGTCTGAATCGGTACGATTTGAAAATGGCAGTGGGAATGGTATAATAAACATTATGATAACAATTTGTTTCATTTAAATTCACACTTAAGCTGAGTAACTTCGACAACCTTCCACCACTTGAATCTTTAGCAAGAGCTAGAAAAAAAGCGGTGCATAAGAAAAATAACGGGGTGATTGAAATATTTTTATTAATTTATATGAGTTAATCTCAATTTTTACATAATTCTGTGAAATTAATCTCCTAACAAAACCAAGTAAAATTTTTTCCCAATATATATATATATAAATTTATTTATTTATTCATTTTGTTACTATTACATCATTGTAATAGAACATATATATATATATATATATATATATATATATATATATATATATATATATATATATATATATACGGGATCATCTCCATTTACAAAGAAAAATACAATGAGAATATAAAGAATAATACTAATAAAAAAACTCAAAAATACCAAACAATACCGAAAATCGAGCTGCAAGACTCGTACGTATTTAATAACATTCTAAGGGTTGAACACAAATCAATTCAGAATAACATTTACCCTTCGCTTGAACTGACCAAGATTACAATTGAAAAAATCTTAATTTACAAAAAATTTGTTAATAAGAGCCGGACATCTTATCATATTAGAATCCTTTCTGTAGTTGGAATATTTTAAAATAGTAAATAAATATGTATGTCTTCTCCTTCTTGCCGGTATGTTAAGTTTAACAAGCGATAAAAGTTCTGGTGAATAAATACACATCGCTATTGACTTATTTTTGAAAAAAACAGTCATGCATTAGTCTTCTTGATTCCAAGGCTTTGCGTTTAATGACGAAATAGATGATGATCAATATAATAGATCAGGTATGTTTTGATCAAAGAAATAATAATATAAAAATATACTTTGAGTTTGGACTAAAGGTTTGCCAGTCAAAATTTGTTTTCTCTTTGTTAGTACAAGTGCTCTTTTTGTAAATGACAAAAAATTATCTAGATATATTTCATCATTCTCAATATTCAAATACGAGGTCATAGACACCCATGAAGCTATGGTTCAAGGTACACATCCCAAGACATTTTTGTACACCCCTATGGTTGTTAAATGCCTCTTGACATTGCTGACGAAGTGAATCATCTCACGTACCCTTTCTCTCATACTGTGTCAAAACATCGATTTACACATTCGATCAAAAGGATCAATCTTCAATGGTCGCTTTGACAAAGATGGCGCCACTTCAGTTGACATAACTCACCACGGGATTGTAGTGCGAAATATAAGGAACTATATGTGACTAATTTGGAATTTTGTGGTTCTAAAATTAATCTGTTGGGTAATAACTTAGATTCAAGCCCATTAGCCGTTCGGAACCTGCGTTAAACTGTAGTTCCCTTGAGTAAAAAAAAAATTTCAAGTCCAAAAACTCCATGATAAAATGTCATTATCCTGGTGCTAGTTCAAGACAGTTAGTGTTTTTTATGGTTTTTTCGAAAGTATAGAACTTTCAGCTTCTAAAGTACAAAATAAACAAGCACATTAAATTATTTTTAAAGCAATTTGGGCTATCTGCTATCTATGGTTTTAGAGCCTAAAACCATGGATCGTCAGATAGATATGGAATTATTCTTGAAACCACTACCCAACAAAATATTTCCTTTTTTTAATTAAACAAATAATTTATTATAGGTGAATTAATCAACAGTAGCTCAACATTTTGTGGATGACCAGGTGTCGATGTGTTACTAAGAACACATCGAAATATCGTACGGAGTATGCCTTATTACTGTCTCCAGTTTCTTGGCAATTTCACATCCACAGCAAAACATTTTCAATTCTGATTAAAATAATTAAGAGATATTAATTTCCTAAATTACATGTTGAGATTTGATATTGATTATTTTTCACAATTTCTTAGTTTTTAATAAGAATGATGTTTATCCAAGACATCTAATATGAAGTCAAATTAAAATCCTTGATCTCCCGCCTATACACATAATTTGAAAATCAACAATTATATAGGTTGTTATCTAAAAAGTAGTTGATGGTATTTGTATTGAAAAACAATTAGAAGTTTGTTAATTCACTCCAAGTCAAATAACCTGCACTAATAAGATCGAAACAGCTGTATGCAGATTTTGCATCGGAATGACTTCACGTTTTCTATAATTCATATTTGTATTGTGAAAGAAGATGTTGCATCGCGGAAAACATATAACTAGCTTCCTTGGAAAGCTGTTTGATAATAGTTTTCAATGATCGAAGAATTTTCCTTGTTCACTTCATGTAGGATGAAAAATATATAACCTAGAATTGGAACTTGTCTCTCAATTTCTTGGCATTTTCACATCCTCAATATTTATAATTTTGATTAAAATAATTAAGAGTTATTTATCTAATGAATTTCATGTTGAGATTTGATCTTGATTCTTTCTACTAATTTCTTAATTTATAAACTGAAGAATGATGTTTGTGCAAGACATCTAATATGAAGTCAAATTATAATCCTCAGGTCTCCCCCCTATACCCATAACTATTCGTTACCGGGTTCAGTTTCATTATTAAACTTTCCTTAACTCGTTAAACTAAATGAAAATATAGCACATTCATTGGAAATTAAAATGGCCGTCGCTGCGCTGTAGGCAGTAGAAATAGGTACAGCTGAGGATTCTCATCAGTAATGCAAACTAAGTGTATAATAACCTACGCATAAATTAACAATTTAATTTAACGAAGAGAGAGAAGGAGACCATCACGTTGGGGTGCAGAAACAATGGAGCATCAGACATAGCGGTCCAGTAATTCGTTTTGTTTCTCAAATACCTGCGCAATCGTCATCGTCAGGGTTTGATCCGGGAGTACTTCATTTCGCTTCATTGAATCGGCTACACTAGTCTACACTTGCGAGTGTCGATAGTCAATATTTGTATAGTATGACCATCTTCTGGGAACAGAAACAGATGAGAAATATTCGAAATCGAATCATGAAAAATATATAAGTTGACCATGGTCAATTTAATATATTACATAAAGTGAAGGAAAATTCTTCAATAATTTAAAATATTAAAAACCAACAATTCGCCGTTTATGCAGAATTTAGATATAAACGGTGAATTGTTGTTTTTCAATATCTTTGGTAGATGGCACCTTGGTGAAATAAGCTGCACTGAAGAGATCTAATAAGATCGAAACAGCTGGATGCAGATTTTGAGTCGGGGTGACTCGACGATTTTCCTTGTTCACTTCATGTACTATGAAGAATATGCCATGTAAAATTAGAACTTGGAAGTTCTGAAACTTAATCACATATACAATAAACCAATAGTAGAAAATTTTCACAAAATATGTAGTGTCAAGCCTAATTGGAAGTTTGAGTAAGATTTCATCTGCTACAGCTTACCACGATTGACAGATTATAGCATCGACTTTAAATAATAAGTTTTGTTAAATTTCCATAGAAAAATAATGATAAACTGGACATTACCGTCTGGGCTCCACAACCAATACCTATTGATGGCTTTTTCACAGATGATTGTAATTTCGTTTTCGTAATCCCATACTGTTATTTTGATTTAACGGTATTCAGATGACAATTGAAAAGTCAGTGTTAACGGCCGCCGGCCGTTATAATTTCATAACGGCCGGCGGCCGTATTTCAAAATTTTCATATTCTTTTTGATATCGCTCTTGAGTTATTTTCGGCAGTTAATCAACACTCGCTGCACTGCACATGATTCTCCCAATATTTCTAAAGGAATTTGATTTTGTTCCTCAATTTCATCAATTTCATCCATGGTCGTCCTTAAAGCGAACTTGAGAACACAAAAAACTGACGTTGTTTATAAAACTGTCAAACTGTTCCATGACAACAGAGTGCACGACGTTGGGATTTTTCTTTAGAATTGCGAGGACGGGGTTTTTTCTTTCTTCGGAATCAAAATATAATCTTTCAACGGGATTACGAAAAATTTTTAACGACACACGGCCGATACGCAAATAACGGATTCGGTTAGTTATAATCCTTGCCTAGCTCCGCGATCGAAATTGACGTTGGCATTGTCCCCACAAAATGACATGAGATCTGCTGTCAAAATGTTATCTGTCAACACTTTTAAAAATTGACAATGATATCAGAAGTTTCACCTGGTTGGCTTACCACGATTGGCAAATTATAGTATGGACTTTAAATAACAAGTTTTGTTGAATTTCCATAGAGAAATAATGGTGAACTGGACATAAACTTCTGCCTGAAACATTGTTGAACCTTAACAAGTAGACCGTTTCAGGACGAGAGGTGTCGTGGGTCTCCCGTTTTTCACTATATATTATGTGTGTTAAATAGTAGACACTATTCAATAAATTACCAACGCTTGAAAGCAATTGAAAAAAAGTTTATTGGGATTATTAGGTATTACTTAGAGAGCAACGTGGAAATAGAAACTATTTAAATCAATGATATCTTCTGGAGAACAAAGTTTAGTTAAAATTTAGAAAAACAAACACTATATTCTCATTGAGGCCATGTTCAGTGTAACATATTTTTGGATAACAATATCAACATGAAAACAAATAATGGAAACAATGGAAATGATGATGTTAAGGAAGTGCATGATAATGCATTTTTCCTAACCGCCACCATGTTAATGTGGGGACTTCATTTTTGTTTCGTGATTTTTGAGATTTTTCGTTGTTAAGCACCTCCACAGTATTTGACGATTGAGGGTTTGAATTTGGTACATGGATTGAGTCGATGTAATGGAAGTGTCTATTGCATCTCAATCGATTTTTCTCACGGCACCAACTTTTATGTGTTTTTGACTTTTTTAGAGCATTATGCATCTCTTTGTAGCTCCTCCAATATCATTTGATTGAAAAGTTGTATGTGAATTCGGTTAATGTTAGGGAAGGTATATTTCGGGGTTTAAAATAATTTCTCCTACCAGCGCGATTTCTCGGATGAAGTTTCTTGAGATTTTGCAGACACCAAGAATTTTTTCAATTCCCTCCAAAATGACATGAGGAGTTAAGAATTTGTGTATGAGAAAATTACAGCTCTGTGGCTTTTTAATTTTATCGTAGAATAAAATGAATATCCAAATCATCAAGATGTACTTAATTATCAAATGAGTCCATTCTATATGTTGCGCTGTCTATTTCTTCTTCATTGACTGTAATAAATCCAGAAACTGAGGTGGACCGGTTATAAAAACACCTCTTCAGCCATTTAAACTCCGAAACTCGGGGTGGAATGAATCTTATCGTACATCCCATAAGTCTTGACATCACCTATTTCTTTCGTCCGTTTTGCGCGAAGTATGGGGAGGAGACTTATAAATATACGTACCAAGGGAAAAGTTTCCCATTTAAAAAGGAAGAGAAGGTAAAGCGGCGATTGGTAATGAATGGTCCATCTATAATGCCTTTCTGACATTTTGCCGATGAGGTTTTCCACCAACGCGATTTCGCGAGTGTGCAGTTTATATCCGCGGACGTTTCGAAATATTTACTCGGCCATTGATTTTCGGCAAGAAAATTCACTAGGTTCTGTGTTCTCGCAACTTTGCTGATTGAGATATATCTCTTGGATTGATATATATATATATATATATATATATATATATATATATATATATAAATATATATATATATATATATATATACCTATATATATATATATATATATATATATATATATATATATATATATATTTATTAGAATTGTTGTTGCCTGTGATCTATTTTTAATCTCTTGATAATTATTAGCAATAACAAGCTGATTGAATCTTAAAAAACTCGATATTACAGTACAGAGGATTTTGTTTGTTGTACTATTTTCATCTTCAAATTTTCAATCCAATACTTGGCTACGCCGTTCTGATGAGGACCAAAGAGTCCGAAAGACGTGTCAACGGCTGCTTCCATATAAGCGTGCTATACCGATAATTCTACTCCACTTCTTTAATGTTTTCCCATACTAATTTCTTTGTTGTTAGATAAATAGTACCCTATTATTATTATTTTCAAACATTACGTAGGTAAAGGTTTCTTTGGTTTCCCTTACCATCTAATGATAACAATTTTGAATATTAATATTAGACTGAATAGCATATACAAAGCTGCCCTGTTCTATTCAATTTTTTCAAATCAATAAATGTCAAAGAAATTTCAATTAGGAATATCGTAGTGAAACGTCAATTTTTTAATAAAATCGAGTTTTTTAAGATTCAATCAGCCTGTTATTGCTAATAATTATCAAGAGATTATATATATATATATATATATATATATATATATATATATATATATATATATATATATATATATATATATATATATATATATACAGTGGCGTAGATAGGGGGGGGATCAATCCCCCCCCATGAGCAAAAAAAAATTATAGAATTGAATAAAAGTCTTCGTATCTACGTATTTAGGTTTACATGAAATTTACTAAGCACTAGCACCTCTTTTGATATTATGTATGTGCAATTATATGAAAATCGGTCACTATGAGCAAAAAACGTGTTTAAAAAAGTTCAGATGGCTCTAATGGAAAATTTTTCATTTCGAAAGGAAGAAGTCAACCAAAATCTCTTCGTACTTCTTCTCTTTCTTAATTGTATGCTGTTCTTTCTTACTATTAAACAAAACTGCTCGAGCTTTTGTTCAATAGTATAGTATTATATCTAAAGCACGAGCAGTTTCGTTCAATAGTATAGGTAGTATAAAATTTAGAAAGAGAAGAAGTGCGAGGAGGTTTTGATTGACTTCTTCCTTCGTAATTAAAATTTTGCATTTCACATACGTTTTTTGGTACTAGTGACCGATTAAATTCTTGTTTACATTCGAGGAGCGTGACTTCTGCTCATAGAGGATTTTCAATCAATATTTAATATCTGGAATATTTTTTGAAGTAAGGTAGGTATCAAAATATGACTAAATCTTGGCTTTGATTGTCAATTTAATATTTTGAATTTAATAAAAATTGTCGAGTTAGTAAAAGTTTTCTTGTGATGGCGTTGAATCCATTTCCGGACTTATACATCATGGATCTTGGAGAAGGATTTTCTAATCATGAGAATATAGTCTATTCAACAAGTGCTTTTTTTGTTCATCTTTTTTCATGAGTCTCGGAAGAATATGAACAAGGTGTTGACCGATTCGGAAGAGCATGTAGATATTTTTTGAAAAAAGTTAAGTTTCGTTTAAGAAAATTGTAAAAGTTATAACCAATTTACTGAGAGAAAAAATTATCTCAAAAACTAATTGATATTTTTGATATCTAAATAAAGATACAAAAAGAGGGGGATATTTTCTAAAAGAAAGTCTCCCGGAACTGTAGGATTAATATTTATAATTTTCTCAGAGGGGTAAATATACGGCCGAAAACGGGTAATCTAGCGAAAGTAAGGCGAAAGTAAGTATTTAACTAGGTATATTAAATATTAAATTAAGGAATGAAAAATTTCAGGTTCTTACTGGATAGGTAAATGAAAAATAATCCAGTCACAAAACGTTTTTATTGCGATTTTTCAATCAGTTATGCAATAGTTTTTTAGATCTGATTTTTTGTTCCTTTCTTGGAGCTAGTTTCGAAAGACTGCAGAATAGATCCCCGAATTTAAAAATTTAATTTTGTAGTTTTTTACTAACAATTTACTTAGTTGCAAAATTGAACACTTTAATCAATCACAACTTTTTTTCTTGATTCTCTTAAAAACAACGCATTAGTTTATAAAAAATTTTGAAACAATAGGAGATGAACATTGAAAAATAACCATTTCCTTGTAGCTTCCGATAATAAAAAACGGATCATTAAAATTTTAAAAATAATTTCATTTCGATGTTACAAAACTACGTAAATTGTTAATAAACAACTGAAAAATTGAAATTTTTTTATTTTTTCAACGGGGATTTACTCTAAAGCCTTATAATAATAGCTCCAAGAATGAAAACAAATCTCAGATCTATAGTGAACAGTTGTCAAACTCACAATTTTATGTTCAAGTACTATTCAACTATTGCATAACTATTTGAAAAATCGCTATTATCGGCAGATTACTGCTCATTCGCCGATTTAGTAACTGTCTGAATTTTTTCATTCCTTAATTTTCATATTTATTATGGTTGAATAATGTTTATTTTTGAAGTGTCGTTAAGCTCGTGATTTGCCCAAATCAAATAAGCCGTTTTCGGTCGTATTTTTACCTCTCTGAGAAAATATTGATCCTACAGTTCCGGAAGTTGAGTCTTTCTTTTGGAGGTTTCCTCTTCTTTTCGAATCTTTCTTCAAATTTCAAAAATCTCAATTAATTTCTGACATATTGGCAAAAAACCAAACCCCTTTTTTTCAGGATATTGTTTATAACTTTCACAATTTTCGCGAGCGAATTTTTATTTTTCTCAAAAAACATCTACATGCCACTCCGAATCGAGTGACACCTTGCTCATATTTTTCCGAGTCTGCTGAAAAAAGTTGACTATACTAAATGTATTAGAAAGATTTTCGGTGTTTTTCAAACACGATTTATACGAAATTGACAAAGCAGATGATAAATTTATCAAAACTGACGAGTTTTATCAAGAATGTCTTACTGCCACACCTGTTATTCTCGTTAGTTGAAAGTGTGGAAGAAATATTTAATTCATAGAGGCGATGTTAAGCCTAAAAATTCAATTAAAGAGCTGGATGATTGCCTAGAATTTTTTAGTTTTCGAATATCATGCTGCTCAGAATATTAGCTACTTGCCGGTATCGTTTGAAGCGAATAAAAACGATTCGAAGGAGCACGATAAAATAAATGGACTTGTAATAACCCTTCTGAATATATAAAATTCATCGCGAATTAAAAACTCATGTTTGTCCAATTTTTTGTTATTGAAAGGTTTTGGCTGCTCTGGCAATTCATCGTGACAATGGAATCAGCGCTGACGAAGTAATAAATGAATTGTTGAAAAACGCTGAAAACAAGATTTGCTGCTCTGATTTTCCCAAGAATATTTTCCATGATGTATAATTATATCGAAGCGGAAAACCCCCAAGGAAAAGCGAGTAGCCTACCTCCTACCCCAACCCAACAACCTATACTGAAACCCGATAGCATAGAAGAAAATCTAGTGGAAACCCTATTACAGAAACAGGAAACGCCAAGAAGCACAATATCAACTGGAGCCATCAAGAAGCTAACAACCAGGATTATGGAAAATTCACGGAAAACACGATCAACATCAATAACTTCTCAACTGACTGACAGCAAGAAGTAAACTGCACCAATACCAAATATAACCTACCATCTATCATTGCCTTTACCTCGTTAACAGTGTCAGTATTTTTGATCCTTACTTCTATCATGTCTCACAACACACTTCTATTGTATCTCTAAAACGAACAAAATATGGATGGATTCATTCGTGATTATGAGGACGATTGCGTGGATACCCATGAAGTATATGATGTTGATTCATATGGAAAGTTTATATATGAAATCGATTTCAAGAGTGCCGATAATTATATGAAAGTGTTTCACATGAATATATTTAGAATAGCTCGAAACCTAGATGAACTTCTAATATTTCTGGAGAGCCTCCCAAATGAGTTCGATATCATCATTGTCTTGAGCGAAACATTTCAAATAAATGATCTAGACATCTATCAATTGGACGGATATGATCTCATTTATAATGAGGGAGGAGTGAACAAAAATGATGTTATTGTGTAGGTACATCAAATCCGTTTTTGATTACACCCATGAAATAAAGAAAATTGACCAATTTAATGCCCTGAAGATTGATATCAAAATGTTCAGCAAAAAGATAACACTCACAGCTGTATACCGATCACCGTCATCTAATGTAAAAGATTTCAACAATAGTTTGGTCACCTACTTGAGTGGACTGAAATACCATGATGTAGGAATATTCATCGGTGATATTAATATCAATATCATATCTGCCAATCCGGATGATGTCATCGAGGACTATTTGAACATTCTGAACACGAGTGGATACATTTCACAAATAAACAAGTGTACCCGTCCAGCATCTGGGACTTGTCTGGATCATTGCTTTGTTAAGTCAGGTGAGAGTGAATTGCTACCAATAGTCTTTAGGCAGAATATAACAGACCACTCACCAATAATGACACTGATAAAAATGAAACCGAAAAAAATAGAAAAAGAGAGAAAAGAATCCCAAGATGGGTATTATATTGATTACAAATCACTGAAAAATTATTTGAATAACGAAAATTGGCACGAAACATTGCAGAAAAGTAACGTTGATATGGCATTTTCCATTTTCATTGAAACGTTACAAGCGCACATAAAAAATAGCACAAAAGCCCGGAAGATAAAGAATGGATATAAAAAAAGAAAAAAATGGATAACACAGGGATTACAGAGGTCGATACAAAAAAAGAATGAAATCTATATGGAACTTGTAGAACAACCTGAAAATGAATACTTGAAAGCCAAATATAAAACCTATAAAAACACACTCTCAAAATTGATTAAAAAAACAAAAGCAACTTACTTTCAAAATATGATAAATCGAAACAAAAATTCAACCACGGGTCTATGGAATGCGGTAAATGTATTATGTAATAAAAACAAAACAAAAAAGGCAGAGATTGGAAAAATGAAGATAGAATCTGGGGAAACAATAAATGACAAACTCAATATCACAGAGAATTTCAATTATTATTATAGTACGTTAGGAGAGAAATATGCTAAAATTATTGAAAAACCAAGAGGCATAGAGGAGCCCACAAGGAGCATAGAAAATACCATGTATTTGTATCCCACCAACGAAGAAGAAGTTGAACAAGTAATAGATAGTTTAAAAAACAAGAAAGCCCCGGGAATAGATCGAATAAAAAGTGAAACGCTGAAACAAATAAAATTCAACATTATTGCCCCCCTCACGTACTTAATGAATAGAATATTAGATACAGGTTGTTTCCCGACATGTCTCAAAGTTGGAGTAATCAAGCCACTTTATAAAAGTGGTGATAAAACACTGATGAGTAATTACAGACCAATATCACTAATATCAAATTTCGCCAAAATAATCGAAAAAATCATCAAGGCTCGAATAGTAAAATTCTTCGATAAGTTTGATATACTTTCAGAGAAGCAGTATGGTTTTAGAACTGGCAAGTCTACTGAGGATGCAATATGTGATCTGACTGATTGCATTTATAGGGGCTTGGACGAGAAAATACCCACTTTATGTGTATTTATCGATCTCGCCAAAGCATTTGACACGGTTTGTCATGAGACATTGTTGAGAAAACTGAAGCTATATGGTCTCAGAGGCAAGGTGTATGGTCTACTGAGATCATATCTGGAAAACAGAGTCCAATACGTTCAGATAAACGACACCATGAGTTCTCCGATGCCTGTAACATACGGAGTCCCCCAGGGTACAGTGATTGGACCACTGTTATTCTCTGTATATATAAATGGACTTCTTGAACTTGACCTGAGAGGTAGAATTATAAGTTTTGCTGACGACACAGCAGTTATATACAGGGAAAGCAGTTGGGAAAAATTGAAGGAGGTAACAGAAAAAGAAATGGAGCGAATCAATAAGTGGTTTAAATTTAACACATTGACAATGAATTATACTAAAACAAAATACATTTCCTTCGCATCATATGTAAATTCTTTACCTGATCTTGGTGCGCTAAAAATTGGGGAGGCATTCATTCCGGAGGCTAAGCAGATTACCTACTTAGGAATAATAATTGATCAGCATTTAAAATGGGATCTACAAATTAAAAATGTTGTCAATAAAATCAGAGGATTTTTATGGAGGTTTCGGTATTTGAGGGGCTTTCTCGATACACAACAACTGAAAATATTATACTTTTCTCTTGTTCAGTCTCAAATCGGCTATGGTTTACTGGGATGGGGGGGTGTATGTGATGCGTACTACAAGAACTTGGATGTGATTCAGAAATGGATTCTCAAGATTGTGTACAATAAAAACCGTGTATATTCCAGTGATATGATCTTCCAGTCAAGTGGAGTCTTGGATGCTAGACAACTGTATTTTTGGAAAGCTGCACTCAATGTATTCAAACAAAAAATTAGATTGAAAAAAATTTCTCATCCATATGAAACAAGGAATATATCAAACTATTTTCTCCCAAGAAGAAACAAGTCCATAGGATGTAGATCGTTATCATATCTGGCACCAAGAATCTACAATCTTGTGCCGGAAGAAGTTCGGAAAAGTAAAAGCCAAGCCCATTTCAAGCGCTGCTTGAGGAACTGGCTGAATAGTCAAACAAGAAAAACGATCCATGACTTGATAAACCAGAAGTAAATATTGAAAGATCGAATATCCAGTTTTGCTTCTCATCGGATAAGTGATGTGAATGTGTCATGTGTGAGACGTATATGCATATATATGCATGTATGTGGGACGTGGGTCATATATATGTGAGATGTAACATGATAGAGGACAAATTAATCAATCATTGTGCTCACTATTCTCTAAGATTGTAAGTTATCTTGAATCATTATACCATTGTAATATATGGATTATCTTAGTCTATTATAGTTGTATTGTATGTTTATGTTTGTGTTGTAATCTAAACTACATCTCACCACGCACAAGGGATATTTTGATAATATTTCTTCTGTGGAATTTCTACTTACGTTTATTGGTTGTACTACTTTGTTTTCATGTCTATATTTTATTGTATTATCTCAGATTTAATAATAAACGTATTTTTATTTTTTTTTATTTTTATTATCCAATTAAATATACGTAATTCAATTTTTCACTGATTTTTAATAAATTTATTCCAATTCAAATAATTTGAGTTTTTTGGAATTTAATTCAACTTTTCTGCTTATTTTGTACTACCTACATGACAGATTATTTTTATCAACAAAAATAGAACTTTAGATGAAAAACTTATGGAATTTTGCAATAAGTCATATCCCCCCCCATCGCAAAAAGCTATCTACGCCACTGTATATATATATATATACCTATATATTTATATATATATATATATATATATATATATATATATATATATGTATAATTATTTATTTGAATTGTTGTTGCCTGTGAACTATTTTTAACTTTTTGATAATTATTAGCAATAACAGGCTTAGTGAATCTCAAAAACTTGATTTTATTAAAAAGTCAACGTTTCGCCACGAAATTCGTGGCTTTTTCAAAACTTTTGAAATATTGAAATTTCTTTGACATTTATTGATTTTCAATAAATGTCAAAGAAAAAAAATCGAGTTTTTGAGATTCACTAAGCCTGTTATTGCTAATAATTATCAAAAAGTTATATATATATATATATATATCTATATATATATATCTATATATATATATATATATATATATATATATATATATATATATATATATATATATATATATATATTTACCTCGTTTAAACTTGTTACAAAATTTTGATCTGAATAAAAATATAATCAAACCAAAAATTTGCACATGAGTCAATAGTATGTCAAAACTGGATGAAAAACAAAACATTGAATACTTAACACATAGAATTGGCTCCGTTAAATGTTCATTTTCTTCATCAAGAAGATTGAAAACATATTCAAGAGACTCGGTTGGTCAAAGTCGGCTATTTTTAGATAACTGGACCCCAAAGTTACCATCAGGAAAATTAGTCTTCAATTTGAAAACACATGGCTGACTCATAATAAAACCACGAAAGACCTAGGCGTTACACTCGATTTACCACTCTTGTTTAATGAGCATTTATTCAAATCAGCATAACAACTAAACATGAGAAATAACATCATACAAAAGCTTTGCGATCATCAGTTTGAGATCTCGTTTTCTGTTTTCTCAGCTGCTGAATACTGTTTACCTATATTTCTATAACAGCTCTCAGGCCCATATCATCGATACTCAACCTAAACACAAAACGAGAAAGATCCCTGGTGCTATCAAATCTACTCCAACAGAATGACTAATAGTTTTGAGCTACATCTAACCTCTAAATCTGTGTTGTGTGAATGTCCTTACAAGAGAGTATAAGAAGATCCTGGCCAACCAAAGCCTCCCAATACACGAAGATATTAAATACACAATCACAACAGCCTCCGTTCTAGAAAGCCACTCACCAAAATAGCAGTATCTGCCATAGAGGAGGGATATGGCCTAACTAACCGCGGGGCAACAAGGATTGACCACCAAACATCAGAATAACCGAATGCCCCTAGGGTACAACTTACCACGAATGACCTGGTCCACCTCAAACAGAATTTGAACTCTAATTCGTACATAAATGATGCAAGATACAAAGCGCTCTCTCCGTATGTGGAGAAAATCACACACTGAAGAAGATTACAGAAGAATATCATAGAATAGCCTACTATAGGACCTGAAGATTTCCCGAAGGTGACTCCACAATCAATAGCATACATAAATACATTAGAAATACTTTTGTCACAATAATGTATAACTTTTTATTATGTATAATATTTTGTTGCGCACAACTTTTCATAACATTTGATTGTGGCTTATGTCATAAACTAAATAAATCAATAAATTGGCCTAATCACAATGAATCAATGCTTGTGAAGTCGAAAAACCTTCAGAACATTACTTCTATTAAAATTTCGTCTAACTCTCCTGGTCCAGTAATTTCAACGCCGTGAAATCAAGTGGCAAGCAAACGTATCGGCCAAATTGCTATTCATCTCGCATCTTGCTGGAAATTTGCATTTACTCGTTATTAGCCATAACCGGAAGTGTAGTTTCGTCAAATTAGCATATTCTGCGATGAACCAAAGACGCCGTTACGCTCCAAATTCGCTGCCGGGAAGGCGTCAGGTATCATCCGGACCATTTCGGGATTACGAAAGCGGGCACCAATCAGAGATCTAATTCACGTCACGTGCGTTGAGCTTTGCGATATTACATTCGAAGAGGAAAAATTAACATCGCCAGTTTTATGACTGTTTAAAATTCACGGAGGCGACTTATCGGTAGGTGGTGAAAGCAATATTGGGATGCTGCAAAATAAACAGGGGAAAGTGACGTCAACGGGGTGGAACTTAGGCCTGTCATAGCCTCCCCAGCTGCTCCAGCCAGAATTCTATTACTACCGGTGATTTTTCGTCGATTTCACACTAAAAAATTACAGTAAATTAACGCGAAAAATTGAATTGAATTCTAACCAGCTTCCCAGCAAAGAATAACTCTATATAACTATATATATATATATATATATATATATATCTATATATATATATATATATATATATATATATATATATTATAATATATATATTATATATATATATATATAAAATATATATATATATATATATATATATATATATATATATATATATATATATATATATATATATATATATATATATTATAGGCAGAGATCTCGCGGATGGCATTATCGCCTCCGTGGCAGAGTTGACCAAATCTCCCAAACCGGAGAGTTCAAACAATAGTCCACAAAGGTGTGATTGTCTTCCGTAGCAGAGGTTTTTATTTGTTGTACTATTTTCATCTCCAAATTTTCAATCCAATTGCTTTGGCTACGGCCGTTTCTGATGAGGACCAAAGAGTCCGAAACACGTGTCAACGGCTGCTTCCATATAAACGTTCTATACCGATAATTCTGCTCTACTTTTTTAATATTTTCCTGCGACTAATTTCTTTGTTGTTAGATAAATAGTACCCTATTATTTTTATTTTCGAACATTACGTAGGTAAAGGTTTCTGTGGTTTCCCTTACCATCTAATGATAAAAATTTTGAATGTTGATATTAGACTGAATAGCACGTAATAAATAACAAAGAACAACCACATTCGGAAAAAATGTTTAGCGAGACAAAGCAGTCTTTGTCTTTTCAAATTTTTTCAAATCAATAAATGTCAAGGAGATTTCAATTTTTTCAAAAATTTTTGATAAACTATGAATGTCGTAGTGAAACGTCAACTTTTTGATAAAATCGAGTTTTTTAAGATTCAACCAGCCTGTTATTGCTAATAATTATCAAGAGATTAAAAATAGATCACAGGCAACAACAATTCGAATAAATACAGGGTGAGTCAGTTTTTTGTAGCAGGACTTTACCATCTTGTGAAAGACATTTTTTTATGATGAAAATCTTTTATAAACATATATGCTTAGGAGCTTGGTTTCAGATATACAGTGCCAAAGTTTTATATTTTTCTGTCTTTTTCTAAGTTTCCTTCTATAATTTCCAGAATAATTGAATGAAATTTGGCACACCCATTTCACTTCAATAGCTCATTATTTGGGGCTATCAAGCATTTTTGAATACCTACAGGGTGATACAGTTTTGGGGGTCGTACCCAATTCAACCCTTTCGAACTCTTATGCATGCCGCCTCTGCTTTCAATGAATAATCAATTTTAATTCTCTCCGTAATTTCGATACTTTTTGTTTTCTTGTAGGTTTTTCGAAAACTGTATAGATGTCGAAATAAATGCCAAAAATCTGAAGAAAGTGCCGATTTTTTTTCGGTTCATTCAATATGGTGGCGGGCACAGAGCGAGAAATTTTGCATTTCAAATACCTACTAGCTAATCATCCTAGACACCATATCAAAAATTCAGAACTACCGGACCGTTTGTAAGGTAATCCTCCTCTATTCACTGGACTAAATTGGGTGCAACCCCAAAAGTGTATCACCCTGTAGATATTCAAAAATGCTTGATAGCCCCAAATATTGAGTTATTGAAGTGTAATATGTTTATCAAATATCAATTTATCAGTAATTTTTTTAGTTATTAACTAATAAATTTCAACTAAAGTGTGTTCAAGAAATGAAGTTTCATCAAAAATCATTTCTTTTTGGCATTTATCTCGACATCCATGCAGTTTTCGAAAAATATACAAGAGAGGAAAAAGTATGCAAATTGAAGGGAGAATTTAAATTGATATTTCTCTGTAAGCAGAGGCGCCACGCATAAAAGTTCGAGAGGGTTGAATTGGATACGCCACCCAAAAGTGTATCACCCTGTAAGTAATAAAAAATGCTTGTTAGCCCCAAATATTGAGTTATATATATATTGAAATAGGCGTGCCAAATTTCATTCAATTATTTTGAAAATTATAGGAGGAAACTTAGAAAAACACAGAAAAATATAAAACTTTGGCACCCTGTATATCAGAAACGAAGCTTCTAAGCATATATGTTTATATGAGATTTTCATCATAAGAAAATGTCTTTTACAAGATGTTAAAGTCCTGCTACAAGAAAGTGACTCACCCTGTATATATATATATATATATATATATATATATATATCTATATATATATATATATAAAAATATAAATATATATATAAATATAAATATATATATATATATATATATATATATATATATATATATATATATATATATATATATATGATATCAAAAAAATCTTGGTCTAGGAGGTCTAAAAGGGATAAAAAAATTACTCCTACACCTGCCTGTTGACTTACGATAACCTAATTCAATAAAAAAGATAAACACAACAATTGTTTCCATATTTCCACTTCCTAGATCAGAAATAAGAATCACTTTCTGCCGAGGAACTTTATGTTCTTTATCAACGAAGGAAACGCCACCCCAAACATGATACGGTCGAGTCCATATTTCATTGGGACACCGGACACGAAACCCATACATCGAAAATTCCAAAAGGCAATTCCAAAAGCTATCTCACATATCAAAGGAAGTAATATTTGGCGAATGGCGAAGAGCGAGCTCCTGACGAGGGTCAGTGAGGAATATCTATTTACGAAGTGCGTCCTTTAAAATGGTCACTCACTATTCTCCAGAGGTCTCTCCCTTCGAATAATGTTCGAATTGATTGCACACACTGCGACACAATCGTCCACGATAAATACAACTGTACATGTGTATCGATGGGACGTCGAACATTCGTATACATCTCCTCGGGGATACACTCAAATTCACTCCGACTTTCATAAAAGATTAAATATTTATCACTCTACTCTTTTATTTCGTTTTCTCGAATTCGTTCAAAATACTCTGGTATGACTCAGGCATCCGTAATTTCAACACTTTATTTACGCTTCCTTTCTGCGATTTTCATCGTGAGTGGGTTAAATTAACGGAATGAATAATTCTTTAAATCGAAAGAAGACAATACAATATAATATGTCTTACATGAATTGGCTATACTGAGCTAATATAAATTAGTTATGACTTTATTAAGAAATGAAAACTAACTTTTCACAGGTTGAAATAAAATATATAGGGTAAACGCGTTTCGTATTACATTGACTTAATCTCGTACTTAATAGTAGTATTGCAAAAAATATATTTACATGAAAAATTGTACATAAGGCGGGCTACATACGGACGTCGATGTTTTAATACATCGATGAGCAACCTGTGCGTATACACGTACATACAAAACCATAGTTTTTTCCAGTCGGCCATACTGGCAAGATATCTGAGGAAGAGGCTCCTACACACGGACGTCGTTGTCTTGATACATCAACGTGCATCCAAGAACGTACAATCAATAACGTTGAATCGAATCCACATGTTCTCACATGTACGTGTTCGTTGGAATGCGCATCCAAAAATTCAAGCGATTCAGAAAACATCAACGCGGCGTTAATCCGGGTTGTGCATTCAAACACTATTGGACGAAAAATTTCATTCAAATCAATCTAGTACTTGATGGAATTATCATGCTGACTTTGAAAATCACTAGCCAAACTACCTAAGGAGGTTCTTTGGTGCTTGTCAATTAATAACTTATTTCCTGGAGATTCTTGACACTGATATTAAGCCAGCATGAGAGTCTGTCTTATTGAGGTGTCTTGCACTTATTTCCCAGAATAAAACAGAGTATAATTTTTCAACCAATTCTGTTCCTACTGGGCGGAAAATTTCATTCAAATCAATATAGTGCTTGATGGAATTATCCCTTATGAAAGGAACCCCGCGAGCACCGCCAACTTGACAATTATATCGTTACATAAAACATAATGTCATCATTTCGCAGCCCCCGTTATAATAAGTGTTCATACATACTTGATCGAGAATTGAATGCATTTTCTTGTAATATAGGGTCGCGCCCTCAACAAATCCAACTGAGGACAATATCGCTGATTCAATTTGGATTTTTAGGTGTGACGATTATTTGACGGGTATAACCACTCGGCTCAGTTGGGTCTCGAGCCACTTTTAATGAAATATGGTCTCCGTCGGGAATATGAGTGGAACGAGGGGAACTGAGACCCGAAATTAAATAGTTTAACTTCAATAAAGCGACGGAAGTGTTTAAATTCGCTGCATAATTCCCCTCTATCAATTTATGGAGTGTCAATATTTATGAGAGTTATTCGTACACGTGTTGAAGTCAGTTTTGGCGGAAGTAATGGATCGATGCATTACATTTACAACGATTGTGTACAGCAGCTTTTCCTGCGAATTTAATTATTGGTTGCGATGTGATTATTTGTAGAAGAAAATTTGCTATAAGTTATTTACGATGATCTAACTCATACTGCAACAAATTTGCATTATCATGAATGTGGTTAACATAATACATATAAGTACCTACCTATCAACATCTATATATAAATATCTATTTATTTATATATAAATATATATATATATATATATATATATATATATATATATATTCATATATATATATATATATATATATATTTATATATATTCATATATATATATATATAAATATATATATATATATATATATATATATATATATATATATATATATATATATATATATATATATATATATATACAATGAATACACTGAACTGAGTTCAGTGTATACACTCCGACCGAGAAGACGGAAGCCATACGCGGATACAAACCCGAAAACCAGACAACCATATATATATAGGTATATATTTATATATGTATATACATATACCTATATATGTATATAATCAGTCGGTTTTCAATCCTGCCATGATTTTTCATCTCAAATCGACATTAATCTTTCTAACTTCTAGTGATTATACGATACCTGTAGTTTGGTATCTTCTTTGGTAATTTCTACTCATTGTAGTTGCATGGGAATACCATTTCAAGAGAGAAAATAGTATATTCTTCAATTTTACATAAGTTTTGAGCCACTACAAGTGGTAGAAAATTGTTTTTTTAGAAATATTTGATTTGCCTCCACAATTCGGTGTGGAAGTTTCTTACCGAATACCACGCGAAGTCAAATTAATATCTGGATATTTTCAAAATATTCATGAGCTCGAAAAAATTTCCGGAAATAATTTGACCTCTAGTGGTATTACTAGTGAAAATTTTTTGACAGTTCCAACCATTCAAATTTTGACATTTTAATATGTCACGTTTTGTCAAAAAATTATCCTTTGAATGTCCCTCGCACATTAACAAATTCCCCATAATTTTATGACAAATTACTCAAGCTCTTTTTTTTTATCTCGAGGGACCTACAGTTTAACGCCGGTTCCGAACGGCCAATGGGCTTGTAAACTATGTACATTACCCAACAATTAATCATAAATAACCACTAAATTCCGGACATACACAACACCCAAGAACGAGGTGGGACTCGAACCCACAATCCTCGGTTTACAAACGGTATAAGGCGGTTCACCTTACCTTGCTAAATTATCTCATCTATTATCAATGGGATTTTACTACTGACTTAATTTCCACCAATCATAAACGCGCAATTTTGGATTACAAATGGTTTCTAGATAAAAAAACCGTATGACAGCACCCGTCAGCGGTTTTTTCGAGTTTACCCGCGGTAAAAATTGACAGCTGTTGTCTGTACTGTAAAAAATTACAGTACCTTTCATAACAAGCAATAAAGGTCTCCTACTCCGGAAAACGACGCTTAACATTTTTTCTGATTTCATTGTCAATAAAGAATAACCTGTTACTCATGAAATAGTCTTGTCAAATACCATTCGGGCATATAATTTTACCTGTGAAAAAAATCGAAAAAACACAATGCAGAGTTATATTTCTTAAGAATGCAATCGGGCAAAAATCCGAGTCGAAGACGAGGATTGCTACCAGCAATCATGCTTATTGTTAAAATACTACTTAGCAACGTGTTTTTTCGATTTTTTTCGGAAAAATTAGATGCCCTGATGATATCACTCACGACTATTTCCCTCGTCTTAATTTCCACCAATCAGAAATGCGCATTTTTGAATAACAAATGGTTTCTAGATGAAAAACTGAATGTCAGCACCTGTCAGCAGTTTTTTCGAGTTTAGCTGCGGCAAAACTTGACAGCTGTTACTTATGAAATAGTCTTGTCAAATACCATTCGGGCATCTAATTTTTCCTGTGAAAAAAATCGAAAAAACACAATGCAAAGTAATATTTTTTAACAAAAAGCATTCGTGCAGGTGCAAAAATCCTCTTCTTCGACTCGGAATGAATGTTGTTGCCACCAGCACTCATGCTTCTTGTTAAAATATTGCTTAGCAACGTGTTTTTTCAATGTTTTTCGGAAAAATTTGATGCTCTTATGATATTACTTACGATAATATATCTAGAATTGAATGTTGACTGGTCGAATTAATTTTCTTCTCTATGTTCCATCTTTACAGAATATTTCCCCAGCTTATCAAGGCCATAAAATTATAAAATCGACCATTTATATGATTAATGCAGATCGCGAGTGAGCACATTTACAATTGAATAGGCTACTAGAAGGACATCATATGGTAAATGTACACAAAAGCCTGCGATAGGGGAGCTAAAGCATAGATGACATAGGGAATAGAACTATTGAATTGATACTCGTTAACCCTAGAATACAGAGCCAAGAGACTCGTGTATATGAATTAAGTTTTCTGTGATCTCCACAATTCGAATGGTCCACACATCTCGCCATATTCGTATGCCATTCGGAGTCGCAGTGCATATTTGATATATTTACCCGACAAATTACGTCCCTCTTCCGTATCGCAAATTGGAAACGATATTGTTTAACCCGGCCTCGGATGCAGAGAATGCGAATTTCGTAAAATTGAATTTTATGGTTCTTCATTGGATAATATTGGAATGGAACAGGGAGAAATGTTGAACTAGTGTTCGATACGTATACCTATATGAAGAATGGATCCATTCGAAATCAATTCCAGGATATCGTGTAATGCATAACATATATGATGATGAAATTACTCATTTTAGTTCTCATTTGTGTGATGGTTATTATTATTTTCTTCATTTGTTTGAAGAAGAAGAACAAAAAGTGGATGCATATATTATTATTTATGTTTCAAGTGACAGGATCCATGGTTTCAGACTATGTTCCAGAGGATGAATTTTAGTTTCTTGTGGACAGAATTAAACTGAAATTCATGAATAGAAACCTAGTTCTGTTAATTGTAAATCATGGCCATTCTATTAATAGAACAGTCAGTTCAGACATTGAAAATCGAAAATTCAAAAATAATTCCAAAAGTTTTTAAACTTCGATCGAGTGAATGCTATATAAAGAAAGCAACAAAACTCAATTTGCAACCTTTTCCGAAGCCCGGAACAATGCTAAAATTGCAATAACATTGAATTTTGCTGTATGCTTGTGAAAAAAATTCCAAAAGTTCTTCGAACTTGGAATAGTATTAAATATATTATTTCATATCACGTATCAAACTAACCAAAAATAATTCCAAAAGTTGATAGATACTTCAGAAAAATATGCCGAACAGTTGAATAAATTTGCAGCCTTTCACGTTGACCAGAACAGTTATTTATAATTTTTTCAATTCGTCATTTTTTCGAGCAAGATGATTTCGAAATAATTACAATTACAAGTTTTGAAACTTGGTTACAAATTTAAAAAACATCTATTCTGATGCATTTGCAAATTTGCAAACTTGTACACAGTCCGGAATTTTACGCAATTTGCAAAAATATAAAAATCCAAAAATTATATTTTTGCAAAACTGTATAAAGTTCCGGACCGCGTACAAGGCTGCAAATTTGCAAATGCATCAGAATAGAAGTTTTCTAAATTTGCAACCAAGTTTAAAAAAATTTGTAATTATTCCGAGACCATCTTGCTCGAAAAAATGACCATGAATTGAAAAAATTATAAATAAACATGTTCCGGTCAATGTAAAAGGTTGCAAATTCATAAAACTATTCGGTATATTTTTCCGAAGTATCTATCAAGTTTGCTGAACTTTTGGAATTTTTTTCGTCAGTTTATCGAAGAAAAACGTTTATTTTGAATTAAAAAATTGTTCCGTACCCTTAAATTGGTTGCAAATTTGATACGTGGTATGAAATAATATATTTAATACTAACTGACATTGAATTCTCGTACATCACTTGGTGAAACATCATAAAGAATAAATTATAAACTTTAAAATAAAAACACTTGGCTTATGTTTCACAATATAAAAAAAATATTTAGATACTGTATTTAGCAGTAACGAAAAGTCGACATGATTCGAGTTATGAACTCATTATCAAGACTGACTACAGGAGAGTATTACATCCTATTTTATAAAACAGACAAAAGCAAAGGTGATACCTGAAAATCAATTTGTTCGTTCACAAGGAATAATTGACTATTATGGGCGGAACTTATTTCGAGAATTTCAAGAAGGTCGAGGCGTTTTCCTTTGTTACCTGAATGTAACAATTTGGTTTTATTGAAATCCAGGAAGTGATTGAATTTCATACAATGTTCAGAGAAGCCAGTGGTATTTTTGTTTTGTAAAATTGACTTTTTATGTTCTTCAACACGAATATTTCTATTCCTTTCTGTCTGTCCAATATAGAAAGCAGGACATTCGTCGCGAAATATTTTGTAAATACCACTGCTTTCTCCGATGTTAGATTTTTCTTTATTATTGACCAAGAATGACTTCAAGTTTCTTTTATTTGTACAAATTGTTTTAACGTTATTTTTATAGTCTGTTTTTTGCTACTCAAATTAGGCACATAATTTATTGGGAAGTATTTTTGTTCTTCATTAATAGTTTGCGTGGGGTACATTGAATGCAACAGATACTTTATTCGTTTTTTCCCAATGAGCTTGTCGATAAGACTTTCATTGTAACCGTTATTGATGGCTAATAATTTAATTGTATTAACTTCAGTCTGAAAATTTGTTTCAACAACCTATGTATGAACGAATGAGAAGCACTGAGTTTTATTTTAATATGTTGGCTACTGTCGCTGTGAATGTAATACTCTTCTGTAGTCAGTCTTGATAATGAGTTCATAACTCGAAACATGTCGACTTTTCGTTACTGCTAAATACAGTATCTAAATATTTTTTTTATATTGTGAAACATAAGCCAAGTGTTTTTATTTTAAAGTTTATACTTTAATATTTAATACTATTCCAAGAATGCAGAACTTTTGGAATTTTTCTCAGAAGCATACAGCAAAATTCAATGTTATTGCATTTTAACCATTTTCCGGACTTCGGAGAAATTTTATAGTTTTTTTTATCTCTTTCTCGACCTCACATCAATAATAAATTATTGTTTTCTTTTGATTTCATTGCTCGACCCGTGATAACCTTATCATCAAATATTTTCGGAAGATTCGTTACGAAAATTGAAAAAATTTGAAAAAAAAATTCCTTGGAGAGCAATGATAAAAATAAATAATTTGGGTTTCAATTCTTTATAATTACTCACACACAATAAATTCAAAACTTCAATTTTCGATATATTTATGAAGAAATTGAATCTAGGAAAGCTCTATTATAGCGATCTATGTTTCTGCTAAAATCCAATGACTCATTATTTTTCATTCATAAAAGTTTGGAAAAAGAATTTTCCATAACGTCTTCCTTTTATCTAAAAAATGAAATGTAAAATATTTCTATGAGGAAAGTAGATTCAGTCAAAAATGTAGTTTTAAGTGAAAATTTTAGTCTATAATTTGATGATCGGAAATCGATTCTGCACATTTGATAAAGATCTCTTATTTAGGTTTGGTCGATCGTTTTTTGTGCATTTCATTGGAAGTCATTCTTTTCTGTTCATCGAAATAAAACATAAGATAAGATTTGATTCATCTATGATTGAAAAATGAAACATTGAAAAAGTGTTTAATTTTCAGTTGGAATTTGACAGTGAAATATAGAAAACATTCTTGGCCACGATTGTCCTATAAAACATTAATTTCACATGTACTTCCAAAAGTATAACAATACCTATTATTCACTAGTGCATAATGGTTCATTATTCACTGACTGACGTCACACTCACAGATATACTGACGTATATCTAAAGTTAAGAATATCATTTACATAACTTCGTTAAAAAAGTATTATTGATAGATTCTAGGTTTAATGTAACTAAATTACCAAATTTACTCAAATCAGGAAGCAAATTGCTATATTTTTGAAGTTACTGAACCTGAAAAATATTCTAAGCACAGCTTCCGCATTTCCTCATCGACTATCCTTGTTGACGCAGGTAGGGATATAAAACACCATTAAAGAGACATAGTGGATGGAAATCCACAGCAGTAGCTGACGGCTACATTGATGAATCCCCGTGAAACCTTATCATCGATCCGTGATAACCTTATCATCAAATATTTTCGGAAGATTCGTTACGAAAATTGAAAAAATTTGAAAAAAAAATTCCTTGGAAAGCAATTATAAAAAGAAATAATTTGGGTTTTAATTCTTTATAATATATTCTATATACTCACACACAATAAATTCAAAACTTCAATTTTCGATATATTTATGAAGAAATTGAATCTAGGAAAGCTCTATTATAGCGATCTATATTTCTGCTAAAATCCAATGACTCATTATTTTTCATTCATAAAAGTTTGGAAAAAGAATTTTCCATAACGTCTTCCTTTTATCCAAAAAATGAAATGTAAAATATTTCTATGAGGAAAGTAGATTCAGTCAAAAATGTAGTTTTAGGTGAAAATTTTAGTCTATAATTTGATGATCGGAAATCGATTCTGCACATTTGATAAAGATCTCTTATTTAGGTTTGGTCGATCGTTTTTTGTGCATTTCATTGGAAATCATTCTTTTCTGTTCATCGAAATAAAACATAAGATAAGTTTTTGTTCATCTATGATTGAAAAATGAAACATTGAAAAAGTGTTTAATTTTCAGTTGGAATTTGACAGTGAAATATAGGAAACATTCTTGGCCACGACTGTCCTATAAAACATTAATTTCACATGTGCTTCCAAAAGTATGACAATACCTATTATTCACTAGTGCATAATGGTTCATTATTCACTGACTGACGTCACACTCACAGATATACTGACGTATATCTAAAGTTAAGAATATCATTTACATAACTTCGTTAAAAAAGTATTATTGATAGATTCTAGGTTTAATGTAACTAAATTACCAAATTTACTCAAATCAGGAAGCAAATTGCTATATTTTTGAAGTTACTGAACCTGAAAAATATTCTAAGCACAGCTTCCGCATTTCCTCATCGACTATCGTTGTTGACGCAGGTAGGGATATAAAACACCATTAAAGAGACATGGTGGATGGAAATCCACAGCAGTAGCTGACGGCTACATTGATGAATCCATCAAAAATAAAATGAACACTGCTACAAAAATATCACATTCGATTACAGCCCCTTTTTGTAGCCATCAGATTTATCTACTAGAAGAACGTACTCTCCACAAAATATCAATGTGGATATTAACTCAATACCTACCATGGATCTACACAACTGTGTGGATTCTAATTATTACGATTAATATTGATAATAGTATATTATGATATTAGGAGAATAAGTGATACTTTATGTGCTGAGCGTGACTCACTACGTTCGTCAGACAATCCATGCGAAGCACATATAAAGTATCTTATTCTCCGAATATCATATACTATTTTTTCTTCAAACGTGCATAATTTCATTCGAAATAAAACAATAAAAGGAAACGAATTTTTTAATAAAGATAACAAGATTGAATCTTTAACTTATTTCACTGTATATTGCCTTTTTCGTATCGTTGTCATGGATACGTACTTGTTTGACATCCATTAAAACAAATATTTCAAATTCGGTGAAGAAAATGAGTGTAGAAATGTGTAATGATCCTCCCGAGGTGGCAGAGGCAGCTAGAATAGCTATGCAAAACTTGCTGCCGACGAAATCTGCTGCAGTATATGAAGCTGCGTTTGTCAAGTTCAACAAATGGTGCAATGGAAAAAAAGTAGTGCAATACTCTGAGAACGTTTTGTTGGCATATTTTACCGAAATGGCACTGAAAATGAAGAGTTCTAGTTTGTGGGCTCATTATTCAATGATAAGGTCTGTGTTGACTTTGAAGCATAATGTCAACATTGAAAAATACAACAATTTGCGTGCATTTTAAAAAAAGCAAGGAGAAGGTTATAAGCCAAAGAAATCGAGAGTCTTGTCAAGGGAACAGTTCAGCAAATTTTTGTCTGAAGCCCCAGATGAAAAGTATTTGGCGATGAAGGTAATAAAATTACATTTTGTTTGTTTCACATTGTGCTAACCAACACTTAATTTTTTAGGTTGTTTTGATATTTGGAATATCTGAGGCATGTCGTTGCGATGAACTAGTGAATATGACAGTTGATGATTTTGAAGATATGGGTTCTTTTCTGCTAATAAACATTCCCAACACTAAAACTAATAAGAGTAGAACCTTCAACGTCCTGGGTGATGAATATCTGAGCAAATATAGAAAGTACGTTAATTTGCGCCCTGCCGATTTTAGGGAACGACGTTTTTTTTTTGAAATACCAAAATGGGAAATGTTATAAAGCTGTTACGGGTATCCATAAAATTGGTAGTGTAGCAAAAGACGTGGCATTGTATCTGAAGATTCCAAATTGGAAAGAATATACAGGGCATTGCTTAAGAAGAACTTCCGCAACAATGCTTGTTGATAGTGGGGTGGATATCACTACGCTGAAAAGACATGGGGGTTGGAAATCTGATGCAGTTGCCGAAGGGTACATCGAAGACTTTGTGCAAAGTAAAAACAAAATTGCTAAGAGAATTCTTCAACCTAGCTCCGCGGAAAATCCCGAACAATCTTCATTTAATGAACCCGATACAAGTAATGGATTTGTAAATGCCGTTCACTCTGGAAAAGTTGTTATGAATAGTACTGATATTGCAAGAAGTGGAGGATTCTTAAATGATGCAAATCTTCATAATTGTACTTTTACTATAAATATTACGAATAAATAATAAATACCATTGTGAATAAATTCATAGTACTATAATGTGTTTATACGCTTAGGAGTATAAGTACTTATACTCCTAGTCACACACAAAAGTTATCACTTATATGACGTTTGAAGAAAAATATTATTACTTAGGTAGTTTGAATAGTAACACATTTACCTATGAGTGAAGTCAATATTTTCATGAAATGAATGTTTTATAGAATTCCCAGTTTAATTTAATTGTCAGAAGGTTGCGAAATATAGTATTCCACACGCATACGATGGCTATCCTTGAATAAAATACTATTATGTTCTATAGAAGATGAAATATATTCAGGTCTGGATAAATTTCAGAAAGCGTGTATCAAATTTAACTACATACTTTTAATAAAGTTATATATTTAAAATTACAACATGGAATCCTATTTTCCGAGAAAACCTTGTTGAACCCATTTCATTTTCTAACATCAGGTCCCATATTTCAAATTCAGAAACACATTCTCGACAATTCGGGGGAGACATTTAAATGAACAATGTAATGTCCGTCACATCGGACTGAACCTTAGAAAGGGGGATGACGGATGAAATATCGGCCTCTCGAAAATGATTCACATGCTGCAAATGTATCAAATTGAATGCAGTACATTATTAATGAACAGGTACTTGAGACCACTACTGGCCGACCCTTGTCCTGGGTCTGTTGCCATATTTCCATTGTCCAAATGAAAAGTTTTTCATTCCACTAGTTCCACCTTTTTCATTCCGAGTGACTAGATATCATTCTTGAGAAAGAATGTTCACTACATTTTTCCATGTATTTATTATGAGAAATAATCGTTATTAATTATATTATCAGGAAGTATAATATTATTTCAAATTTATTAGAAAATTATTGTATATCGTACTAGATGAATGAATAATATATTTTCTAGCTCACTGTTGTATCTTCATAATACTTAAACATTTCTTTTATATATATATATATATATATATATATATATATATATATATATATATA
>JARQZK010003675.1:117500-150000 GCA_030704885.1 Cynegetis impunctata
AACAATTACAGCAAAATCACTAGGTACCTGCTCTACTTGCTTTTTTCGTTTAACCGAACATTTAAACCTGCTGACTTGATTTTTACCAACAGAATTGGCAATTGTGTACCCCATATTTTGGGTTGGAATCCAGTCAGGGTTGTCTTTATCCAATAACTCTGCAGGAGTCCCTGAAAAATATTTCAAATAAAGAGTTCATCTTTCTTCACTTATTCAAGTAAACTTACCTGTTATAAAATGTTTAGAACAGACTCGTGCATATTTCAATTGATTTTCACTAAAAGGTCCCCTTTTCAATGCTTTAATCCATCTCTCTTGCCTTTCTCGTGATACAGCATTTGAATAATCACCAGCATTCTTGAGGACAGCAGGGATTCTATAAAATCTCACTTTGTCTCGGTTTCCTCTCATACCACAATTAACCACGGCACAAAACGATGGCATTTTCTTTAATAAACTCCAACAATAATGAAATAATCAGAAAAAACTTTAAATTTGACAAACAACTCAAAAAGTTATGAAACTTAAATGACAGTTCAGCACAACTGTTTGCATAACAATGGTTTGTTTGTCCTCCAGGCAAAATGGCCGAAAGCGCGTGACGTCATATGAAAATGGTCAATTGTAGGTTCAATAAATACAATCTGAGAAGTTTCAATCGTTTTCTAAAAGAAAAAAAAATTCCATCAAAGCATAATCGTGTTGGGTTTCTTTTGATATGTTTGATTACTTGATAAATTACTTTCATTTGCTTAAAATTTTTCTGGAGCAGCGGGCAGCTACCACTACCTTGCCCTCTCTCGGCGAAGTCCTTCATTCTTCATCAGGATGCTGAAAGTGTGAAGATAAATGTTTAAAACTATATGTCTACACTTACAATTGCCGTTATAAATTTCTTATCAAGGGTGTTTTTCAATTTTCAACTTGAAATATATTCCTTGTAGTATGAGACGTTAATAATTTAATTTATGTACAATACACACAAATGAATAATGTATTATTGATTTCGCAAAAATTACCATAATAATTTCTCACTGTATTTCCACATGAATAAATCGACAAACAAATTACACAATTCTAGATTAGAACGACTTGAAAACACGAAATCATTACACGTATCATAGAATCGGGGGACTCACCCCGTATTTATTAAATCATAACAATTTCGATCATCAACATATCGAAGTAAAGCACACCCCTCGTAACAATTACGTTAACAACTAACACGGTGCGGAAGTCATGTCAAAACAGCCTTCAGAAATAGCGAAGTCGCCCCCGTTCACCCCAAGTCATAACCGACAAAGAGACTTCCGGCAAAGACCGGAAGCGATCTTCGGTTGATTAGGCACTCTTCATTTACCATTTGAGCCAAATCATCGGTCATCACGCTATGCAGTTTATTATGAATGTTTCTGGCGTATGCCGAATAATGCGTCGTTATAACGATAACTTCAGCCTGGCACATGCAATAAGAATAATAAATGTTTGGGAATGGGAGGATATGTGGATGTTTCCTTTTCTGAATACAGAGAAAAATCCTTCCGTTTTTTTTTCATATTCCGGTCCAAACATGATTTTATTGGATTCATATTCATGAAGAAGGGCCGGTTTCTTTTGAAGATTTGTATTCCCGGACGTTTGAATAAGGAAAATATTAAATTCTTAGATAAATATTCGAATAAAATGAATGAGTAATTTCGTTTAATTCACTTCAGTATAATTAATGTTAATATTTGTTATCAAGGCGTACATTTCTTTTCACAATCGGACGTTGATTAGGGAAATGAAAAGATGAATGACGATGAGCTATTCATAATTGTGAAGGAAAATAATATAATTATTCAACTACAATAATCTAGGTATCTACTACATAGCTACATAAGTGGATGGTATTATTCATTTCGCATAGTAAAAATTAACATACAAATTAATTACCTCACGTAATGGTAACCTTCGTCTTTGAAAATTGAAATCAGAAATCTACTGATTCATTCGTTTGAATGAAAACAATTTTTCTTGAATCTTTGTTTCAATTTAGGATCTATTTATATATATATATATATATATATATATATATATATTTATATATATATATATATATTTATATATATATATATATATATATATATTATATATATATATATATATATATATATATATATATATATATATATATATATATCTATATATATATATATTATAATATATATATATATATATATATATATATATATATATATATATATATATATATATATATATATATTAGTGGCGGCTCGTGACGTTTTGGTTCGAGGAGGCTACAATAGGTGTTAAAAAATACACCATAGGCGAAAATTTTTAGGATTTCAAGGTCAAACGCCTTATAATTTAAAGAAAATCAAAGTAAAACAAGCACCCTAAGCTATTAATTTGTTTTCACTTTCGAGTGTCTACCTTGGGACCTACAACTCCGATTTACAATATTCACAAAAACTCTTCTCAGCCAATTAATCAGTTCATCTATTCATCAAATTTTTTTTTCTTTCACAAAAAAGGTACCTACCTACCTACTTAACGATTTTGTTAACAGCTGTTGAGAGCAAATAAAAAGTTATTATATATTATTAAAGATTAGCGGGATTCTGCGATCTTTAACGTTAGCAAAATGATCTATAATATCCTCATAAAATTTTTTGTCTTTCGCCAAAAGTTTTACCAATTCCTTTTCAATAGACAACAAACTAATATTTTTCAAACGATCCTGGCTCATTGAATTTCGTAAATAAGTTTTAATTCTCTTAAGAGTGGAAAACGAGCGTTCTACGGAAGCCGATGTCACCGGGATAGAAACAATTAGACATAAGAGTTTATAAACTTGGGGTAAATCTTGATTCAAATCATTATCAAAAAGGTATTTAATAGTCCTCACATGATTTTCATTTTGCCCCAACATTTCATTGTCATTATAAACAACACACAGTTCACTTTTTATGGCAACCTTATCAAAAAAAGTGTATTTTTGACATAAATTTTCCAAAAGGTTATCTGGAAAATTAGCCGAAAATCCGGTTAACAAATTTTTATTGAGTAAGTCGAAGAAATGCAGTTTTTTCAAATCAGAGAACCTTATTTCTATTTGACCCCTAATAGTATCCAAAATTTCATAAAATATTTGCTTTTAGTGAAGCTCCATATCTGCGTAACTGAAGTTCTTTCGTTTTGGGCTAAATTAAGTCGTATCATCAGTAGTTTGAAATACAGAAAATAGTTTTTTAAAATAAACTTCTGCACGAAATTCTGAAATTTTTTCCAAGAGAAACTTGAGCCGATTTCGTGAGTAAATTACATCTGAAAACTTGTGCTGTAAGATTTGAAAAACTATTTCTGTTTGTTCAAAAATTAATTTAAAGATGTTTAAAAAATATATAAATTCCTTATCTTGTAAGTAAGATATTAATCCGTGTGCTGTATTTAAACTCACTTTATCGGTGAAAAATTCCTCACTTTCAACTAGGTATACAATTAAATCCTCAAATCCTAAGCGGCCCCAAACAGAGACATTTTCACTAGAAAAGGTAAACACTGCCAACAAAATAATTTATTTTTTAACTGTGATCCGGTTAGGCTCATAATTTCTGATATTAAAACCGCGATTTTGTTGTCTGTTACGCTGCACCAAATTGTTTAATTCAGGGGTAGGTCGCAATGTTTTTATCAAAACTTTATCCTCATAACTTAGTGCACTAAAGTTATGGGATAACAAATATTCCACTAAGTCACCATTGGAATTTTTGAAATTAACTTAAGTAGCCAAACTCATTTTAAAACAATACGCGAGCAATATAAGTAAACACGCTGCCATTAGTAACTACGATCACACTACGATTCAATTAATGCTTTCCAACGAATTCACTCGATGTCACGCGAAATTCTATACTTGTGATTGGTCGACATTGTATGAGACTGGGTTCCTATCCGTGTTGCCATTTCCATGTGTTTTGCTTTTCTATTGCAATGAAGTATTCATTCGGAGTATTTCCACCGTTGTTTGCTTTTCTGTGGCAGGCATAATGAACGTTGAGAATATACCTTTCTAAGCCTTCCGCAGCGTTGCCACAAATCTTGAAATGAATGAAATGCAGTAAATGTAAATACCTTCTATCTTAATTAATAAATTATATTATATTATGTAGGTTGAAAGGAAGGTAGGTGCATAAAATAATATGATTTTGATTAATATGAATATGCTGAATGCTGACTATTCAATATAATATATTAGTGACACACGGAATATTATTGAGGAGGCTTAGCCTCCTTTGACTAGCCGCCCCTGATATATATATATATATATATATATATATATATATATATAATTATATATATATATATATATATATATATATATATTCAGGGGCGGCTAGTCAAAGGAGGCTAAGGAGGCTAAGCCTCCTCAATAATATTCCGTGTATCACTAATACATATATATATTATATTGAAACTAGTCAGCATTCAGCATATTCATATTAATCAAAATCATAATTATTTTATGCACCCTACTTCCTTTCAAACCTACATTATATAATATAATTTATTAATTAAGATAGAAGGTATTTTACATTTACTGCATTTCATTTCATTTCAAGATTTGTGGCAACGCTGCGGCGGAAGCTTAGAAAGGTATATTCTCAACGTTCATTATGCCTGCCACAGAAAAGCAAACTCACACCACTTAAAAACAAATACTCCGAATGAATACTTCATTGAAATAGAAAACCAAACACATGTACATGGCAAAACCGATAAACTCCAGCCCTTATACAATGTCGACCAATCACAACTATAGAATCTCCCTGACATCGAGTAAAGTCGTTAATTGAATCGTAGTATGATTCGTAATTCGTATTCGTACTGTCTGAATAATGACGCCGGAATTCAACTCGCGTTACGCGTATTGTTTTAAAAAATGAGTGATTACCTGAAATTAATTTCAAAATTTCAATGGTGACAGTGGAATATTTTGTTATCCATAACTTTAGTGCCCTAAGTTATGAGGATAAAGTTTTGATTAAAAACAAAAAAAACCTACCCACTGAATTAAACAATTTTGGTGCAGCGTAACAGAAAACAAAACCGCGGTTTTAATACACGGAATTATGAGAGAAATCCCTTGCCTAACCGGATAACAGGTAGAAAATAAATTTATTTTGTTGGCAGTCGTTTACTTCTTTACTAGTGAAAATGTCTCTTTTGTTCTATACCTAGTTTGAAAGTGAGGAATTTTTCACCGATAAAGTAACTTAAAATACAGCACGCGGATTAATATCTTACTTACAAGATAAGGAATTTATATATTTTTTAAACATCTTTAAAATTAATTTTTGAACAAACAGAAATAGTTTTTCAAAATCTTACAGCACAAGTTTTCAGATGTAATTTACTCACCGAAATCGGCTCAAGTTTTCTTTTGGAAAAAATTTCAGAATTTCGTGCATGCAGAAGTTTATTTTAAAAAACTATTTTCTGTATTTCAAACTACTGATGATACGACTCAATTTAGCCCAAAACCGAAAGAAATTCAGTTACGCAGATATGGAGCTTCACTAAAAGCAAATATTTTTATGAAATTTTGGATACTATTAGGGGTCAAATAGAAATAAGGTTCTCTGATTTGAAAAAACTGCATTTCTTCGACTTACTCAATAAAAATTTGTTAACCGGATTTTCGGCTAATTTTCCAGATAACCTTTTGGAAAATTTTATGTCAAAAATACACTTTTTTGATAAGGTGGCCATAAAAAAGTGAACTGTGTGTTGTTTATAATGACAATGAAATTTTGGGGCACAATGAAAATCATGTGAGGACTATTAAATATCTTATGATAATGATTTGAATCAAGATTTACCCAAGTTTATAAAAATCTTATGTCTGATTGTTCTATCCCGGTGACATCGGCTTCCGTAAGCGCGCTCGTTTTCCACTTCTTAAGAGAATTTAAAACTTATTTACGAAATTCAATGAGCCAGGTTCGTTTGAGAAATATTAGTTTGTTGTCTATTGAAAAGGAATTGGGTAAAACTTTTGGCGAAAGACAAAAAAATTTTATGAGGATATTTATAGATCATTTTGCTAACGTTAAAGATCGCAGAATTCCGCCTAATCTTTCAAAAAATATATTAATAACTTTTTATTTGCTCTCACCAGCTGTTAAAAAAATTCGTTAAGTAGGTAGGCTAGGTACCCTATTATGTGAAAGAAAAAAATTTGATATTGATGAATAGATGAATTGATTAATTGGCTGAGAAGAATTTTTTGTGAATATTGTAAAGTAGGAGGAGTTGCTAGGTCTCAAGTAGACACTCGAAAGTGAAAACAAATTAATAGCTTAGGCTGCTTGTTTTACTTTGATTTTCTTTAAATTATATTGACTTGAAATCCTAAAAATTTTCGGTATGGTGTATTTTTAACACCTCTTGTAGCCTCCTCAAACCAAAACCTCACGAGCCGCACTGATATATATTATATATATATATATATATATTATATATATATATATATATATATATATATATATATATATATATATATATATTATATATATATATATAATATATATTATATATATATATATATATATATATTTATATATTATTATATATATATATATCTATATATGGGCAAAGGTAAATTGAGTCCCGTCTACCTGAATTAAGAAGGGTCAAGAAATTTAGATGGTCCAATTGAGTCCCGGGTTACTTAAATCTTTCTAATCCTTCTAATCCTCCTGATATGCATATTTCGGGAATTCCTAATTTCTTTTAAATCTCTATACCAAATAATATTTTTATTACCTATGAATGAAGGATTTCATTGGTTAGACATCTATGGATATCATATATAAAAAGGGGTTTCTACAAAATGTTTAATATAGTTTGTTTAATTTGTACCTACCTATTCGGTGTTAGTTAGTTTGTCAAAATGAGTTCTGTGAGAGTTGTACTAAGTGAAAGAGGGAAACAACTGATTGTGTTGGATGGCTTCAAATATCGTTTCCATAAGATGTTAAAAAATAATGCCAAACGTTGGATTTGCACAGACAAAAGAAAAATGCAAGGCATTTTTAAAAACTGAAGGTGCTGACAACATAGTAACAGAAATTATGGATAACCACAACCATACAGTAAATGAAGAGGTACTTAATCGCAAAATTTTAAGTAACTCTTTAAAGCGAAAGGCCATAGAAGATGTTAGTGAACGTCCGATGAAAATTATACATAAGGAGTTACGAAATGGCGATATTAATACCTTGACAACCGAGGATATGAGATTGGTCAGAAAAAATATGTATAATGCTCGACGATCTGTTTTGCCTAAATTGCCAAAAAATATGGAAGAAACTCATGCAATATTAAAAACATTCCCAGTGAAAACCAATACAGGCGAAGAGTTCCTAATGGTAAACGATGTAGAAAATCAGATAATTATGTTTTCCTTCAAGACCAACCTAGAATTTTTAGCAGATTTAGAAACTATTTATATAGATGGAACTTTTGAATACCGTCCGAAGTTCTTTCTGCAAGAAATTGGCAAATGCAATAAAATAGTAGTCTTGGTAAGTACTTTTATTTGACATTAAATATTTTGCAAATCTTAGATGAAATAAATTTAAAAAATTTTTCAAGGTGGCGCAAAATTCAAGCACTAGGCCTTATACAAAGACAAAGACAGCGACGTGGGTAAATATTTAACGTACTGCTTTGCAATGCCATTTCTCAACCCAGAAGATGTAGGAGATTTTTTTGTTGAAGATTTATCTTCAATACAACCACAGAATTCTAAAGTTGTGGAATTCGCGGACTATCTGGTCGATAATTATATTTCAGAATCGGCTAGGTTTCCACCAGAAATATGGGCGGAGGAGACGAGCAGTTTACAACGGACGACGAATGCATGCGAGAGCTTTCATGCAAGGTTTAATTCTTAATTTTATTTCGCCCATCCACATATATTCCAATATTTAACAGTGTTAATAGATTTTCAAAGTGACACTTAACAGTAAAAATTAGAAGCATTCAAAAAAATATAAAAAAAGTTTATTCTTCACACACTCTCAAAAATAAAAATTTTCTAAATGAACAAATTTCAAAATTAAATTGTAACTCAATATCAAAATTTGAATTTCTTAAAATTGTAGGAGAAAAATTTCGAATAATTAAATAAACGAATATTTAGCATATTATTAGGTATAGGTATATTATTGTAAATATTTGTAAATTGTATAAAATTATATGATATAATATGAATTTTAGCTTTAATATTCTACGAACAGATTACGAACTGTGCAAGCTCAGGTAGGCCCGGGACTCAATTAGGCATCTCCGATATATATATATATATATATATATATATATGTATATGTATATGTATATATATATATATATATATATATATATATATATATATATATATATATATATATATATATATATATATATATATATATATATATATATATATATATATATATATATATATATATATATATATATATATATATATATATATATATATATATATATATATGCGTTGATTACCGTGAAAAGCAGATTCTATCTTGAGCTAAGGGGGTTTTTCGAAAAATTGCTCGAAACTATTTGATCGAATATCTCAAAAATTATAATTTTTACAAAAAATTAGCTTTTAAGAAAAACTTTGCCTTTTAGACATTCTTCAAGCTGATATTTTTTAAGGAAATTTGGTTCTTCTAGTTTTCGAGATATCACATTCAACTTTGTTTTTTAAATACGGACCAGAATTTTTCATTCCAAATAAAAAAAAATTTCTATTTCAACGATGTATGACATGTCCATATTCGTTTGTATTTAAATGGTAAAAAACTAGTATTTAACTTTTTTGGCAATTTTTTCATTTTATCATAGAGCAAAGAGAAACAATTGCTCATAAAAGCCTATGATCCGTTATACATGTATCGTGTTAAAGTAAGTTTAAACCAAAATGGTAGCGTTTTCGAACGGGAAAAATTAGATTTATTTTTTTGTTATGCAAAAGTGATAAAAGAGCCCTTCAAATGTATCAAAATTCGTACCTCGAAAGGCGCTTACAGAATCGAATAATTTTCACAAGGCAAGAGCGAAATTTGCTACAATATGGATCATTTAATAATCCTTCAGAACGGGAAAAGGTTGTAATGGCAGAGAATCGGGAAAATGAAACAAATGTATTAGGTATGTATCATCCAGTTTGAATTTCGGAAGAGGTAATTTTAAAACATAAGGAAATTTTAAGGTTTATTACATAACTTGAATTCAATTGAATGCTAAAAAGTTTGAATGTTTAAAAACTTAATAAACAGTTTCTTTCATTACACGCTGCAACAGTCTGTTTATGTTATTAAAATATGCAATTGTTTTATTGGTAGTCTAAGCCACCTCTGATTTTCTCATTTTACACAATACAACTTAAATTTTGTCTTTTTTACATAAAATACATCGTTAAAATCAGAAAAAAAAGTTTTTTCAAGAAATGGAATAAAAAATACAGGGCCGTATTTAAAAAAAAGTAAGTTGATGATAATATCTGGAAAACTAGACGAATCAAATTTCCTCAAAAAATACCAAATTGATGAACATCCAAAATGCATGAATTTTTTCCTCAACTAATTTTTTGTAAAAATTACACTTTTCAAGGTATTCGATCAAATAATTTTGAGCAATTTTTCGAAAAACCCCCGTAGCTCGACATAGAGTTTTTTTTTTCAAATATAAAACTAGATTTTCAATGTCCTCCAAAAACTGCACAAAATTTGTCTCATTTGACCAACCTCGTAGTTCCTATAATTACCGAGATAGCAATAGTGGCCCATGGCAATTAGGACACCCTGTATATATATATATATATATATATATATATATATATATATATATATATATATATATATATAATATATATTATTTATTCGAATTGTTGTTGCCTGTGAACTATTTCTAATCTCTCTTGATAATTATTAGCAATAACAGGCTTGTTGAATCTTAAAAAACTAGATTTTGTTAAAAAGTTGACGTTTCGCCACGACATTCGAAACGTCAACTTTTTAATAAAATCGAGTTTTTTAAGATTCAACAAGCCTGTTATTGCTAATAATTATCAAGAGATTATATATATATATATATATATATATATATATATATATATATATATATATATATATATATATATATATATATATATATATATATAAACTAATTGTAATTATATGGCAGAATAAAAAGCTACCGGAAGAATGGTTGAAGGGAATTATATGTCCACTGCATAAGAAGGGTGACCAACTAGATTGTAGTAACTACAGGGGCATCACTTTGCTGTCAACTGCGTATAAGATCTTTGCTAATGTACTTTCTGAAAGACTGAAATTTTTCACAAAAGATATCGTTGGTCAGTACCAATGCGGATTCACGCCCAGAAAATCAACCATACACCAAATACACTCGCATAGACAGATACTTGAAAAAACACTGGAGTACAATATAGACACACACCATCTTTTTGTCGACTTTAAAGCAGCATATGACAGTGTGAACAGAAACGCACTGTATAACGCAATGACAGAGTTTGGAATCCCATCTAAGTTAGTAAAGATGACAAAAATAACTATGTAAAAGGTGAGCTCATGCGTGAGAATACAAGGAGAAGACTCGCAGTTCTTCGACATAAACACTGGCCTTAGACAGGGAGATGCGCTAGCGTGCCTACTCTTCAATATTGCCTTAGAAAAGGCAATCAGACAGATAAATATTAGGGATAATGTAACGATATTTAATAGGTCAGTTCAAATTCTAGCATTCGCGGATGACATAGTGATAGTGGGCAGAACCATGAGAGATGTGGTGCAGTGTTTCACAAGGCTGCTTGAGGCAGCTAATGAACTAGGGCTCGCCATTAATGCGGAAAAAACCAAATATATGTTGGTTACGAAGAACCAGCCTCAAAATGTGCAACGAAGAATCCAAATTAATGACTTTAGTTTCGAACAAGTCACAGAATTCACATATCTTGGGTCGCTTGTAAATTCAACAAATACAACAAGTGTTGAAATAAAAAGACGCATAGCAACAGCAATTAGAACTTTGTACGGCCTTCAAAAACACCTTCGAAATAAAAACATACGTCGCTTTGTGAAGCTCAATATTTACAAGACATTAATAAGACCAGTATTGTCATATGGAGCTGAAACTTGGACGTTGTCTCAAAACGATGAGAGACTACTTTGAAAGAAGGATTCTCAGAAGGATTTTTGGAGCCGTAAACGAAAACGGTCTGTGGTGTCGAAGATACAACTTTGAATTATACCAGCTATTCACCGACCCAGATATTGTGAAGTTCATAAAGGTACAGAGGCTCAAATGGGTAGGGCACATTGCTAGAATGGCAGATAACGACCACACAAAAAAGCTTACAATGTCCAATCCAGAAGGCAGAAGAAGCTGAGGACGACCACGCGCAAGATGGATGGATGATGTGGAAAAGGACCTGAAGATCATAAGAGTCCGTAGATGGAGGGAGGTCGCCGGAAACAGACAGGAGTGGCGTAGAATTTGTGAGCAGGCCAAGATCCACAAAGGATTGTCGAGCCAAGCATGATGATGATGATGATGATGATGATATATATATATATATATATATATATATATATATATATATATATATATATATATATATATATCTATATATATATTTATATATATATATATATTTATATATATTAAACAATTTCGATAATCTTGGTACAGAAGGTTTGAAACAGATACAGTGCAAGAGTCTATTACTTTTGGGAAAAATACGACTAGGGGCGAGTTACCAGAAGGTATCGGTTTCATTCTTCTCAAAAAGAGCGTTAAGGGTAAAACTATGAAACCTTATAATCCTCGTAGAAGATTAGTTGCAGCACACCCTAAAACTTGTAGAAATTTTGGCGTGAGAGTGGGAAGGGCTGAAGCGCGGCGCGGAGAATTGTTATCACACATACATATAATATAAGCGATTCCGGCCTGCCCGCCTGCCTCACAACCGCATAAAGCAGAGATAGCAATTTCAGCATCCTTTGCTGCTGCGTTCGTATATATTGCTAGAACCTACTCTTCGGCATTCTTTAGTTATCGCGCTATAAAAGTGATGAAGTGGCCCTGAAACATGGCCCATTTTGTTATTCTCATCGCTGCATCGAGAGAAAATGAGAAAAGAAAATTCAGCCAAGGCGAAAGCAATTTCCACAAAAACATGAGAGCATCAAGACATTGTAACGTCAGTTTTGTTTTGTAACAGAAAAATTCCCTATTAATAATTTAACGGTTACCATACCAACGAAATCAGCCAACGCAAATTACATACATGAAATTGACCACATAAGTTCTGTAATTGAGGATTTTATATTTTTGGAAAGAAGTTCTTATCGCACGTTACACTCCAGACATTCGGCGAATGAAAGCTAGGTCAAAAAATGTGTCAATCACGACATCGTTGCTAGTCAGCTGTATTCGTATATTTGTATGTGTTTAGCAAGCCGTACCAGTCTTGATAATACTTATAACCTCTCTTATTCATTCAATCAATCATAAAAGTTGTTCGTATTTTATAAATGAATATTGAAGGAAGAAATTGATTCAGTTGAAGTTGAGGATGGTGATGAAGTCACATAAGTACCAGTTTTTGTGAATTTCAGTAAGATACTTTCAAAAGATATAAAGTTATGAGACTTATATCAGTGTATTATTATAGATTACTTATGATTTTGAAGTTGAGAATCAATTATAACTTTTAATTAGCATAAAGATATTCAGAGATTGAAAAGTATAATTGGGGAAAACAAAATTGTCGATATTCCCAATGTTTGTGAAACAAATATGTATTCATATTAATAACAACTTTTCAGAAAAAAACTCAGAGCTATTGTACGAATTTCTTTTTTATGAATTTGATTGGAAAATAACAATGAATCAACAGAATCAACAACAACATACAATACCAATATCGATTAATTTTTTACGAGAGAATTACATAAAATTGAAAAGCAAAGATATGTATGCTACTTTATTCACAAATCAATAATTATTACTTAGATTGAATTTTCTGACTGAATTCATAATAAGATCATATTCTTATAATAATTGATAATAAAATGTTTATTTTAATAACTTCCGGAAAAAATTATTAATTACATTCCGTCATTTATTTTGATTTTTTATATATTTACTTTCAAATGTTAATTTATTTTATTCTGCCTGCTATTTAATACATAATAATAGCAAACCGTGCGTCTTTTGTGAATCAATTATTTTAAGAAAGTGATCTTCTAATATGCATTTTCACGTCTAATCGTTGTTTTAAAATTTTCGTTTCATTGAGAAATAACTAAAAGAACAATGGCAAAGCTATTATTTAATCATAATACAATAGCTTTATTTCGTTTAAGAATATTTTAATAAAATCTGACATATTCTTTGTTCATTGAGATATTTATATGAAATACATAACTCAACTATGTAGCTAGAATTGAAATTCTACTATAAATTTTACACAAACTTAATTCTTACGATGCTTTCAAAGTGATCTGTTGTTCAATCTTGATTTTTAACATCTAGGTAGGTCTATCTTATTATGAGTTCCATCAGGATAATGAGATATATATATATATATATATATATATATATATATATATATATATATATATATATATATATATATATATATATATATATATATATATATATATATATATATATATATATATATATATATATATATATATATATATATATATATATATATATTGTAGGTTGCTGGATAGGTTGGCATCGCCCCTTTGTTGTTGATACGTTATGCACTCTAGTAGGATATGTTTCACATTGATGATTGTGTTACAGATGTCACACACCTTGGTCTCTTCACGTTGAATCAGTTATTGGTGAGTTATCTTCGTGTGACCTATACGGAGACTTGTGAGAGTCACTTGATATTTTCTGAACATGTCCTGAATATTGAGTGGGATTTAAGTTTGGTTCGAGTTCATAGAGTTTTCTATTTTCTGCTCTGCGCCATCTTTAGCGCCAGAGGTTAAATATATATATAGGTATATATATATATATATATATATATATATATATATATATATATATATATATATATTTATATATATATATATATATATAAATATATATATAGGTATATATATATATATATATATATAATATATATCTATATATATATATATATATATATATATATATATATGTATATATATATATATATATAAAAATTTGAGGGGTTATTTTGGCGCGACTGCTAGTGAGTTTTCAACAGTAACATACGGAGATCGTTCAGATTGTTAGAGGTGGACTTCAATTATGGCCTGAACGATCCATGACCTAGAGCTCTCTTATTTCCAATTATGTGACCATCTGAAGTCAATAGTTTACGCTTAAAGAATAAGAAACTTTACATGTAAATTTTGGCAATAAATGTTTATCAAGGAAAGAGCATAGAGCTTGTGTGTATTCCCTCTCATCACATCGGTATCCCAGGTAATGAACAAGCAGACGTGGCTGCAAAAAATGCAGGTGTAGACCCCACCTCCAAAATCAAACCAAAAATACATGAAGCCCAGTATTCACGAGTATACATAGAACCTCTGGCGCTAAAGATGGCGCAGAGCAGAAAATAGAAAACTCTATGAACTCGAACCAAACTTAAATCCCACTCAATATTCAGGACATGTTCAGAAAATATCAAGTGACTCTCACAAGTCTCCGTATAGGTCACACGAAGATAACTCACCAATAACTGATTCAACGTGAAGAGACCAAGGTGTGTGACATCTGTAACACAATCATCAATGTGAAACATATCCTACTAGAGTGCATAACGTATCAACAACAAAGGGGCGATGCCAACCTATCCAGCGACCTACAAACTATCCTCAGTCCACCAAAACATCCAGAAATTAGTAACTTTTCTGAAATCTATCAATATATTTCGCAATGTATATTATATAAAATTAATGTACGCACAGTACATCGCTAATAATCTGAATGGTTGATGCGGATAAATTTGAAAAATAAAATTTTCTTTTATATTATCGAAATATTTTTTGTTCTATATATTCGCAAGCAGCTTTTCAAAAATCAAACGACATAATATACTTAAATAAATATAAATAACTGGAGAATAACCTCTTCAATTTTTTTTCGTATGTTTTGTAAACACTCTTATACATATGTAATAAAATATCCTCTAGGCTCGGGAATTTTACTTGAGAATTCAAGTTTTTCAAGATCTGATAGACTAGATCTCGTATTGGAAATAGTCTAGTTTACCAGGACGATTGCTCGCTTTGAAACTACCCAATTTTCATAAATGGAAATAACATTCTTAAGTACGTCCCTGTATGAGGATGAAACGCACTTACAGCCATATTTCCGAGCTTATCTGTAATTCTGCTCGGTTCTCAACGCGTGCACATAACGCACCAGAAAAGTGCGAATTTATTCATAGACCTGTATAATGAGAAACAGTAAAAATGAACATTTTCCTACCTCCCCAACGGTTGTATGTTTTTATAAGGAAAATAACGCTTTATCCTTTGGAATAGTCATTCAACGTAACCGAATCCTAGAAAAAAAGCGCATAAATCACTCTAAAAAGAACTGCCAAAATTTATTAAATAGTTAACGTTTCATCACGGAGTTCGTGATTTTCTCGAAAATTTTGAAGAATTGAAATTAATTTGACGTTTATGAATTTTGGAAATGTCGAAAAATAGACAACTATGTGTCGTTAAATTCTTGTCGACTGTTAATTTCTTCAGTTACGGATTGAGTGTTATTCATTTTCTAGAATTTTTTTTATGAAACAGATAGTTATTCTTTCTTTGATTTTTCAGTTTGTCGAAATTTCAATTTCACCATTGTGTGGGTCAGGGATTCTGTGCTCCCTTACTATCTAATATTAGCAGCCCTGACTACTGATATTGAAAAAAATAGCAGGTAATTAGTAAATGACGACAGCCATTGCCGGAAAAAATAGTTGTCTATTTATTTATAAATTTTGTAAATCTCATAAACGCCGAATTAATATCAATCCTTCTAAAGTTTTGAGAAGCACATGGTCAGTTCAATAAAGACGGCTTTACAACTCAAATAGTCTGCTGTTGCTGAGAAAAGTCAAGTAAATATATATATATATATATATATATATATATATATATATATATATATATATATATATATATATATATATATATAACAGTTTTGCAATCACAATGAACATGCCACAGTTACCCGAAAATATTAGGACAAGTATACTGCCATCTAAATCTAAACGGAGATATGAAAAATAATACGTAGACTATGGCAATCAAAAGATAAGGTAGTGGCTGTAAATGAGACTGTGCTGTTGGCCCATTTTCAAATGAGAGTAAGATAAAATCAGAAAAACGTATCAAGTAATTTAAATTTGTGGAAACTGAACGAAAGATAAATTTTCAGTTGAGTTTGAAATCCAATTAATTTTGCAGGTATTTGAAGAATACCGAAATTTCAATTTTAAAATCGATCCTTCACCCGAATGATTTCCATATCCAGGATATGCTGTCAACTGACGAATTCAAACACATTAATTGAGAGCAACTGCTTCACTGGCCAATAGTTGAAAAACTACAAGCTTATCGAATATTATTTTCTTTATCATGCAGGCTATTCATGATTGATATTACGTTTTCTGTTCATCTTGTTTGTTTATCTGTTATATTTTAATAATTGAATATTCATGTATTGAAAAAACCTCTTTGAAAATTACGAAAAAAGACGGATGTTCGGTCTACATAATGAATTTCGTGAGAAACAAACTGAATAAATTAGATAATGAAATAAAGTTCACCAGTTTTTAATTGGATAGTGTAATATACAATAAAAACTAGGAAGTTGTTCATACACACAACAACACACACAGATATAATATTTATATATATATATATATATATATATATATATTTATATATATATATATATATATATATATATATATATATTTATATATATATATATATATATATATATATATATATATATATATATATATATATATATATATAAATACGGATACTTCGTGAAAATCCATCACAATAATGTAAAAAAAGCTGCCTGAAATATAGAATCTTTAACCTCTTTTACACTTTTATGTATCTGCCAAAAGATTACAATCTCATTTGTATTTCCCATTTCTGTATTCGTAAGATACTCCATTTTTAAAGACAGTTTGAATTACTCATCTGAAGAAGACATTGTGATTGGTGAAATTATTGTTATGTTTAACAAAATATACTGAAAATCAGAAACCGAAATTTTATTTACATCATATGGTCATATATTCGGTTTATCAGTTTTGACAGAAAGTAAGAAAAATGTTTCAACAGTTACAAAATTTGCTGACAAATGTTAAATCGTATGAATTTCCAAAAATTGTATTTTTCATACTATGAATTCCTCTGCCTGAAATATTCCAAACCTATAATTCTTACATGAAATACTGAAAGAAAGTTAGTGTTGTTAGATAAACCAACTATTCATATATTAGATAAAGATATTTTAAAATCCATTTTACTTATCTGAATGGATGTAGAGTTGGTAATTAAATGTCCTCTTCTCAAAAATAGCATTCTTCACCTGTCTGTAATGAACATTAAGCCGATAAAACTTGTATTTTCTATACAATAACAACGGATAACTTTTGGGGAATGATTTTAATTGCTTGGGGTTATCAAAACAGCAACATTTTTTCGTTTTTTATTCCATCTGCATCCAAACGGCTGCTCAAATCTGGCAGTCTCGTTAACTAATGAAGTTCCAGTTTATTATTTATATTCTATTATGTCAAAGCAACCAATTAAAATTCTTTATATTACTGGTTTTAATGGGTCCGATGGAATTTGTAAAGGGCTGTTTTGTTTTCATATTAAATGAGATTATTAATATAATATGCCGGTTATCATTAAATACATTGCGAATTTTCATTTGTCTGTATTCTGTGAGAGTTTGCATAAGCATAATTTCTAACGTTTACCGCCAAATTGTTACAAATTTTACGAGTAAATGGTTTTTTGAAAACTTCAACTATAATGATATACAATACTACTATTTTGTAGTGGTTAAAGATTCTTCCCATTAATAACACTGGCTTGCAAAAAAAAATATTTTTCCAAATTGTTTTAGTTTGATAACGGATTATTGTGAAGTTTTTAGTGATGATTGCAGATATAATATTGGTTTTTTTTTCTATCACGTGAGGTTTGTCTACAAAATAAGGTGAAACATTTATCGAAAATCATAAAATTGACATATTTTGTATTGGTATTATTTATGTACAATGTTATTAAAACTGTTCTAAACATAACTAAATCGTAATATTAGAGTAAGGAAAGTTAATAAGGCTTTACTACAATAAATTCACAAGTCTTTTATATATATATATATATAGTAACGTTTCCTTTTTCCTTCAAAACTTCGTTTAGTACTTTTGCTGCTGTGGGAAAGAAGATTTTTCCTCTTCAACATTCAGCATTAGTCAGCCATCATGTTAACGTTCCAGCGTCCTTCTTATCTGCGTTCCATTTCTTTCATATCCTGGTGGAATCTTTCTCCTTGTTCCTCACTCACTACTCCAAGATTTTTTGGAAAAAAGTCCAGATGAGGAAGTGGGAAATGAACTTTAACACTCATGTTGCAGCCCAAAATTTTGTAGTTATTCAGCAGATTGGCAACAATATTGTTGTACTTTGGGTTTTTTTATTTCCTAGGAAGCTAGTTACCACTTGTTTGAAAGACTTCCATGCTTTCTTTTCCTGGTCTTCCATTTCCAACACGAAGTCTTCATCCTTCATAATTTTTCTTATAGCCGGACCAACAAATACCCCTTCTTTAAGTTTTGCCTCAGAAAGACCGGGAAACTGCTCACGGAGATATCTGAAACACTCTCCTTCTTTAGGCAATGCTTTGACCAATTTCTTCATAAGTCCCAACTTGATGTCAAGTAGTGAAAGCTGATTGTTTTCAGGGTCCAATAAACTCTTTTTCTCAGCATTTTCAAATCCAGGAACCAAAGTGCTTCTTACTGGTCATTCTTTATTTACGTAGTGTTGAGAGGAAAGGGTACTAACAAAGACAGAATACTGGCAGCATATCTAGTATGAACCAGTTTTCACCAGTTTTACTGTACAGTTTTTCAAACAAAAGAAAAGCTTTCTCATGTTTCCAACCTTAATCACGGTTTGTTATATTAGTAAAATAACTTATTAGGCTAAAAAATATTATAATTGAAAATTTATATAAATTGATTTCACAAAGATCACTGTTTTTTTTGTGTTATATAGAAACTTGAAAAGTAATTATTTAATGTGTGAATTGTGGGCAAACAGAGGGTGGTGGAATTCTCTCATTATTTTTTCTATAATAAGCGCAAAAAATACCATCAAAATCATAAAAAAATTTTGGAACAATTTTTTCATCGTAGACCTGTGTAATCTTATTGGTTCTTGAAAAGATTCCTATGAGTGAGCACATTAAGGCAAAATCTTTATTGCTTTTCCAAGAATAAATGAAATGAAACACAGAAGAAAATTAACAATGTTGTTTATTGATTCAACGCCATATTAGTATGTATGGTATTGGTTAGAGTCCCGGCTATATTATTTTATAGGGCAGACTAAAAGTGGTCGTATTTGAGAGAGTAAATGTTTATTATCCAGGGTGGCGAAGAGATATTAAAAACGTTTGGGGAGATCAGGGGTAGAATCGTGACAGAATTCTGTCGCCATTGGAGACAAACAAAGGTTTTTTATGCAAATGAATACACGTTCGAGTCTGAGGATTCATATCGGCAAAGGATATACTCATTTTGAATGAAAGTAAATGTTTATTTTTTATCAAACATAGAATTAAGTAAATTAAAATAATTGTGTAATATTATTTGTCACAACATATCGTTAGTGCTCTTCTTAGAAACTATTAGGCGGTTTTGTGAGACAGATTGTCTATTGTTTCTGTCATGTGTGGCGCCGATGTCGAATTTTCCAATATTTTACATTGAAGTATGAATGGAAGGAACTCCATGTCGTCGCATGTCATGAAACTAGTTCCTTTGGAGGATTAATTTGACTAATCATCAATTTATCAGAAGAATTCAGGAACGTCTTATTCAAATTATTATTTCAATATCTGAAGATTTAACATGAAAAATTGATAATTTGATTGAATAACTTTTTGAATATAAGTTTAAAATATCGTTTAATTTTTATATTTTGTACATATATTAAACAGATTAACCAATACACTACATCCAAATACTCATTGATATACCTCACAACAATGCGATGTGTAAATTTACTGGACTGAAGATGAACAACACGAAATAAATTCACTAAATTCCCTCTTATTTCTATTAATCTATCCTCACATCTCTGAACATTCTCGCAGAAAAAGATCCGACGTACAAATTGTAATTTTAATTCGAAAAAAACAAACAATAATATAAAATCATTCTAAAACTATTCCATTTCACACAGAAGACAGATGAATTCTGAATCCAATCAGAAAAATTTCACAGTGTGAATGATCGGGCAGTTTCATTCATTCAATTCAGGGCATTATACGGTTCACACATCGACTACCACAAAAAGTCGGCAAAAAGAGACAAGCCCTGCTGGGAAATCCACACTCGCTTTAAGGTTTGACTCTTTCTCGTGGATTATTGGTTTAATTCTGGCGACTGACGTTTTTTATTAGTGCCCTTGATGAACTGCAGCTAAACTGTGTAGATAATTTACCTACAAAGTTGACTGAATTATATATCTTTTTTGATCTTCCTTTATAAACGTTTTTTTTTAACACGGTTCTGTTAGCTTCGCCGGTATGAATGGAATGGAATAATTCAATGTTTTTTTTGCGATTGTAAGTCGTATGATCATTTTGAGGTTTTGCACGCGCAATAAGGATTGATGAAAATTTAATAATTTTCTTATATTGTCGTATTTTCCTGACTAGGATCATCGGGATGAAAAAATGATAGAATTTCAGGTCTATTGTACATAGATATATGTACTGAAAATACAGTAACTGATCACTATTTTTTTGATTCCGTTTTGGGACTGAAAATAAAAAATTTTTATTTCAACCTGTGAAAAGTTAGTTTTTTTTTATTTCTTTATAAAGTTATGAATATGAACTTGCACCAAGTAAATGCCAATTCCATTCAAATAAAAAACAATTTATTTTCGTTCAAAAACAACGAAATAATAGGCTTAATAGCAAACCAAACAAAAAAGTAGAAAATCATTTTATTTCAAAAAAACTCGTGTTAATTGATATCAAATGTTACAAAACTTCACAAGTAGCTATTCAAGAAATTAGAGTTATTATAAAAGTAGGTATATATATTCTTTTTAGTTGAGTTCGCTTCACATCTATTTCCTTCACTTTCAAAAAAAGGACTTATATTGAAGAATCCGGTTAACCTCGACATTTAGGATAAGAAAATTGAATTGGAAGAAAATATACCATCATTATCTTTGATTTTCTTCTGATATATCAAATATTTTTTTTTATCTCAAGGGACCTACAGTTTTTCGCCGGTTACAAACGGTCAATGGGATAGAAACTGAGTCATTACCCAACAGTTAATCATAATTAGAACCGCTTAATATCATTCGACATACACAACACCCAAGAGCAAGGTGGGGCTCGAACCCACAATCCTCGGTTAACAAGCGATACACCCTACCGCTGTGCTACCGAGGCCTCTATATATCAATTATTCTGAACAGGAAGGAAAGTTATTATTTCAAATAAATTTCATGATACTCCACATAACAAATTTCTTTTTGAACAACATGCTCAACATGCTCGATAATCATATGGAATATTTTTCACTGATTCGATATTTTAACTAATTTCCTCAATTTTCAGAAAATAAAAGATGGTCAGATGTCTGGAGTCTCATATGCTACTTCCGTAGAGTAAATATCTTCATGTTTGTTCTCTAAACGGAATTCTGAATTTTCAGTCTGAATAGTGAATTTTTGGTTCCTAATATCTTTGTCAGAGGGCGCTATGGGTAGTTATCCTTTTAGTAGTTCGATCGCGATTTGTATTGGGGAACAATAAGAAATATGTCAATTACCTCTGAGTACAGTGAGGTGCACTGAAGAGATCTAATAAAATCGAAACAGCTGTATGAGATCTTGAGTAGGAAGTGACTTGACATATATATTGTGAATGCAGATTTCGGGTCGAGGAATACATATAACCAGCTCCCTTAGAAGATTGTTCGATAATTTTAAATTATAGAAGAATATTTCCCTTTTCCACTTCATGTGATATACGAAATTGGCAATAGTCAACAAATATAATTCACATGAATTTATTGTTGAACATATTTCAGCTTTTCTAGAAGCCATAAAAATGTATAGGCCAGTCAGTTCAGACACTAAAATTCGAAAATTTAACAATAATTCCAAAAGTGTTTGAACTTTGTTCAAGTGAATGCTACATAGAGAAAGGAATAAATCTCATTTTGCAACCTTTTCCGAAGTCCGGAACATTGTTAAAATTGCAATAATAATGAATTTTGCCTTGTGCTTGTGAAAAAAATTCCAAAAGTTATGCAAACTTGAAGTAGTATTGAATATATTATTTCATATCACGTATCGGATTTGCAACCAATTTTAGGGTACAGAACATTTTTTCATTCAAAATTAATGTTGTAAATACTTCGGAAAAATATACCTACCGAAAAGTTGTATAAATTTTCTACCTTTTACGTCGACGGGAATATGTTAATTTATAATTTTTTCAATTCGTGGTAATTTTTTCGAGCAAGATGGTTTCGAAATAATTTTGGAACATAGTTGCAAATTCAGAAAACATATATTCTGATGCATTTGCAACTTTGTACGCGGTGCGGAATATTATGCAATTTGCAAAAATATGAAAATCCAAAAATCATATTTTTGCAAATTGCATAAAGTTCCAGACCGCGTACAAGGTTGCAAATTTGCAAATGCATCAGAATAGACACTGAAAAAAAATCCTATACTGGATATCAGAAATTCATATACCTGTTATATGAATTTCTGATACTCGGTGGGACAAATAAACGCTTTATTAACTATATCTGAAGCAGGACACTTCATTTAAATAAACAGAAGTTACTAAATTCCAGTAGAAAGTTGAGTAATATTTAATATCCTAGTTCACTAGCCTAAACAATCAAGGACTATTGTTTTTATATGACGGTCATATAAACTTAAGTAAACTGTTCTATTCACTCTCAGAATATCCAGCAGATTGTTTCTATAGGACAGGTATTTAAAATTAATTAATTGGTTCATTTTGTTCAATACATTTAAAAATCCATCCAGTTTGATACTAGACGCTGGTGGTATAACTTTGAATATACGATTAGTTAAGTATAATTAATCCAGTAAATCTGTAAAATTGTATGTAATGAACAATTTTTTCTGCCCAAATGTATATAATGTCTGTAAAAAATTATCCCTCATTATACACAATGAAACTTGAGCATTACAAAAAAATTCAAAATGAATTAGTTAATAAATTTGCTGAGCATATTCTTCTTCAGACCAAGCAATTGAATTATGTTTTAAGGAATCTACAACTGACTTATATTAATGAGCCATTTTCTAAATGAAACCACATTAATACTGGTGGTAAAAATAAAACATTCTTTAATGTAATCATTCTGTATCTCTTTATTAAAATACATAACAAAATAAATATAAATTCTCATATTAACAAATATAACAAAAATATATATCACTTAAAATACTTTTAAAACAAGGAAATTCATTATAGTATAATTAAAAATAACTCACTTCAGATATTTCCAAATTCAAAAGGTATTCTTGGTACGTTTTTTTGAATACCAGGCGAGGGCCAATTTTCGGAATTAATTGAGATATTGTATTATCATCCAACATCCTGAAAGAATCCTCATCAATTCCTTCATCTGAAAAATGTAGGAATGTGTCAAATAAACTCTTGAGTTATTTCAAGAAGTAATCATTATTCACCAAAAATATATTCCACCTTATTTGCGAATAATAATGCGAAACCATATACGGACATATTATTTATTCATAATAAAAATGATTGATTCAATTTACAGAGAGCATCTTAAAAAAAGAGGGGGGAAATAATAACTACTCTCTGTCTACTATACATAAAGGTCAATTTCGTTGTGCATGCCGCGTGATGTTGGAAAACATGAGATTCCCGCGCGTTTTATTGCATTTTCGAATAATCCGATTATTTGGAAATGTGCGAATGAATTTCATCTGTTCTGCAGAACAGATCTCAGTAAAATAACTTTTTTCTCCTATCCACTAGTTAATTATATAGTTCTGCATTTTGCAAGGTTAACTTCGTTCATTTTTACCTCTAGTTCGGTAATATTTGATGGAATTTCGAATTTTTCTGCGAATCAGATTTCGAAATGAATCATTTTTTTCTCCAATGCACTAAGGTATCAATAAATACAATATGTGCTACCTACCTTTAAAGCGTTGTATAACTGCGTTGTCCAGTCGAAAACCATTCAACAGTGTTTCAATATTCATTGTTATCAAAATGGATTAATCAAATAGTTAACACAAAATATACATCACTATCATTGGTAAAAGAAAAGATATAAGCAAAAAATCTTCAAGCACAAACACGCAGAGAGAAGAGCATAACCGCACGCGAATTTCGATCAATTGGGGGTATAATAGAATGAATGAACGATCGAAGTACGCATTGCGAATGAATCGTAATTATTCGCCCTCTGGGTTCGTAAATTTTCGTTAGAAACGTAAAGAAATAGCCTATTATTTTGAATAAGCGGTTGTTTACACCTAACGTCCAAGTTGTTCCAGCTTAGACACTAGATATCTTAGGGGAATCAGCAATTTTCAGTAAGCTCTGACGTATAGACTTGAAAATCCGTTCTATTATTATTATACGACATTTGTGTAAAATTATGAGATAGGTTACTAACGTTAAATGATCATTCTTAGAAAGATTCGCTTCTTTGTCAGTATTGTACGGGAGTTCTAAATCAATATACTTTCCTCTTCAACTTATAGAATTTTCAGATATGGATAATATGAAAAAGATCAGAAAGACGATCATATAAACTCTCTTTTTTCAGTGGATATTTTCTGAATTTGCAACCAAGTTTCAAAACTTTTGTAATTATTTTGAGACCATCTTGCCCGAAAAAAAGAACACGAATTAAAAAAATTATAAATAAACATGTTCCGGTCAACGTAAAAATAAGCAAATTAATACAACTCTTCGTTATATTTTTCCGAAGTATCTGTCGAGTTTGCAGAACTTTTGAAATTTTTTTTGGTCAGCTTATCAGAGAAAAACGTTCATTTTGAATAAAAAAATATTCCGTACCGTTAAATTGATTGCAAATTTGATACGTGATATGAAATAATATATTTAATACAACTCCAAGTTTGCAGAACTTTTGGAATTTTTTTAACAAGCATAAGGCAAAATTCAATGTTATTGCAATTTTAACAATGTTTAAGACTCCGGAAAAGGTTGCAAAATTTCATAGTTTGTTTTTATGTCTTTCCCGACCCGACATTAAAGTTCGAAAACTTTTGGAATGATTGTCAATTGATTATCTTAACTGACTGGCCTAGTACACAAACTAACCGGATGCTTGAGAAGTTGAGATATGTATTGTCACAATATATTCTACAGAGAACCCTACATGATCAAATGAAATAGTCATATTTTCTTCAGGGAACATTGGCCTATGCGAGCTCGAGTATGTCAAGAACAATATGATCATAAAAATATCTGACTGTTCACCGACTTGTCTGAATCATTCAAAGAAGCGTTGCTCCCAAAACTGCATATACGTGAAGTAATTATGTCTCCATCCAAAAATAATTAGCGACTATTTTTCATTCCAAATATAACATTATATTCGCGAATTGTTCGAATGTATTTAACTTATTTTTATCGCCTATATTACCGCCAAAAATATGCGACGCGTTTGAAGAATTTCTTCGGTACAATACCGATTATTTTCGATCTCTGTCTATCTGACATGATTAACTGAACTTGGTCCATCATCTAATAAAAGACTGAATATAGTAAGACGTCCGCCTGTTATCGGAAAGAGCGAATTCCTTTTTGTAGCCACCCTGACGGACTGTCGGAAATAGAACCAATGGTTTCGGAGAACTACTAGCGCCACTTGTTGTTAATGGGTACATCAGGACCGCTAATGGCGGTCCTGATGTACATCATCGGAGACATGAGTATTAATATCTGATTTTTGAACCTCTTACATATTCAATTAAATATTTCAACGAATTTTTTAACGAATTCATTGTTGGAGGTCATTAGGAAATGAGAATACTTGATTTTAGGCGATTTACGCAATGTATAGTTACAACGTTACTCCTCTACATAACTCAATTTGGACAGTGTCTGAAAATTTTTGAAAAATATTTCGAAATCTTATTAAACTGAATTTCAGAATTTACACCAATTTTTTTTTAATTGGCTTCTATCAATTATTTAGATTATATGGAAAAGTATAGTTTAACAAAAATTAGTACTACTGAAATAGTAATTTACGTAAAAAATCCCAGAAATAACGTTTCTTTGAATAATAGATGAATTTTGTCCAATAAGTCCAATAAAACTGTCATCGGTCGTGTTGCGTATACTTATACTTCCGGCAATCGTGTGGAACATCCAATCAATAGAGCACGTTTATTACTAATAATTAACTGAAGAATAAAATTAGGAAAATTCTTATTCTTGTTCAAATTGATATTTATATTGAAATTCGATCAATCGATAATATTAAAGAGATTTAATTTGTTTGAAATACTTGGTATAGTTGAATGAGTGTTCTTGAAGTTGGAACATAAGTTAACTATAACTGGAGGTCCATCAACATCTCTGGCATCACAACCCTAGTTGGGTCCTAGCCTGCTGAAGGATCTTCCTTCATTCTTGTCTCCCTTGTGACTTGACTCTCCAATTCCTAACTCCTACCGTTCTCAGATCTTCTTCCACATGGTCTTTATATCGCACTCTTGGTCTACCCCTCTTTCGAGTACCAGCTGGTGTTTGGTAGAGAATCTGTTTTAGGGGCTCTGTTTCGTGCATTCTCTCTACGTGCCCTAGCCATCTTAGTCTACTAATCTTGATTGATCGGACGATATCTGGCTGGTCAAAAAGTAGGTATAGTTCAACGTTGTAGCGCCTGCGCCATACTCATCCCTCTTGGGCTCTCCATACACGTGTCTCAGAATCTTTCTTTCAAAACGGCCTAGACCTAGAAGCGTTCTGTACATTAGTATTTTGGTTTTTCTCGTTATGTTGCTGGATTTTAGTAGTTTCTTCAATACAAAGTATGTTCTATTTGCTATGTATATTCTTCATTTTATTTCGCTACTCATTGCGTTGTTTTTATTAATTTTCGATTCAATGTAGATGAACACCTTTACTCCTTAAAAAGTATGGTTGTCGATCACAAGGTTTTGGGGTGCTATTAACGGGGCCGTTGGATACTTTCATATATTTTGTTTTTGCTACGTTCACCTGCAGTCCTACCCTACTTGCTGACATTTCTAGTGGCTTGAATGCTTGGATTAGTAACTGCATAAGTGAACGTTACCTGTAGGAAAAACTAGAAAAGTTCACCTTTTCCAACAATCGTGATTTCTTCTTAAAAATACCTTTAGTCTGAGGTAGGTTTCATTGTCTACTTATTTTTGATGATCTGTTCACTGTTGAAAACTTTCAATTTCTTTATTTTGTATAAAACGTTCTTTCTTTCTACATGGATCACACTATTCTTCTATAAAATATTATTTCTGGCATATACAAGATCCACAGGGTGGACGATTTACCAGCTTCTGATTTTTTTGTGCCAAATGAGCCTGAATTACGTTCTATATATATTACGTGTATATGTAATAGTTGCATTTCTTCATATTCATCTATTTCGTGAACAAACTCTGAACGTGTTCGGACATAAAGTTCGTTTTCTCAGGTAATAATTGTGCTGTTGTCGCACCTGCTGCATTGGGAATTTCAACAAGCACGTTCTCAAAGTGCCTTCTATTTATTTATTGCGAACCATCCAAATTTTTCATAAAGCAAAATGTCAACTATTTTAATGTTAATTAGGTTAGTCCTCAGCCCCCTTAAGCTCCTACTTATATTATCATACTATTATTTGGTTATTGGATATATACTTTCCGGAAAATTTCGGAAATGTGCAACTTCCTCAATGAGAAAGCTTCCAGAAAGTGGGTCATTTACATACAAATGCCGTTAAATAATAACACGTTGATGTCTCTCTTCACACACAAAAATGAGTAATAGTCCGGGAGCCCACTGTCCGAAAGTCTACGTCATAGAACATCCGGATCATTCATGATTCATTTGAAAGGATTTATGCCAAAAAATATTAAACCGTTGGTCTGCCTAAGCTCATCCTGGCGGGTCATAGTTAATGAACGTAATTTATTTGGCAAAAACTGGTACGTCACCTACGTCACAAAACATCCGGCTGAAATTTATACATATTATAGATAAATATATGTTATTTGAAATTGTCTTGGTCTGCCAAGCTTCAGCCTGGCGGAAGTGCTCGGCAGACCACCCTAAAGCGGTTACAGCTACTGTCAAATTGATCGGTCTCAGTCAAGCCAGATCATAGATTGACAAGAAAGAATGAATGATAAATTCTCGGAACATTCCATTACCGCTGATTTTCAGTATATAAGCTGTAAATCACGAAAGAGTGAATTTTTTTGTTTTATGTTGACTGTGATTTGTTTTGAAAAAAGCATATAAAGGTTACTTTTTGCATGTGCCTGGCTTATCACCACTAATCAAGTTTTCAATGGCGTGTCGGCAAGACATTGGCTATGATGAAGATATATATTATGTTGCATAGCATTTATGATTCTTATTTAGGCGAAAGAATAAATAAAGGAGATGGTTTGACTCATGAACATACCACGTACAATAGACCATGAGACAAATATGCATTTTCTGAAATAAGACAATCAACACTCAAGAATTGGCGATTTGTTAATCGTCATGGTGAATGCAAGACGAATCGGAAATTGAATTCGTTTAAACTGAAAGGGCATATCGGTTGGGATCATCGGAATCCTCCAGAATGAGAACGTTTGCACCTCTGAATCTTCCTTAGAGTGCGTCATGTGAATAACATTGATCATCAGTTTTCTTATCACCAAACGCGTTCCATTGCATATGTTTGATTGGTTTAGATTCCGAATTATGATGACTACCGAGCCAACCTCAAGTTGTTAATTGAGTGGTGGTAAACCAGGCACATCCAATGGGTAACATTTATATGATTTTTTCAAAACAAATCACAGTCAACATAAAACATAAAAATTCACTCTTTCGCGATTTACAGCTTATTAACTGACAAGCATCGGTAATGGAATGTTACGAGAATTTATCATACATTCTTTCTTGTCAATCTATGATTTGAAATGACTAAGACCAATCAATTTGACAGTAGTTGTCACCGTTTCAGGGTGGTCTGCCGAGCACTTCCGCCAGGCTGAAGCTTGGCAGACCAAGACAATTTCAAATAACTGATATTTATCTATAATGTGTTCAAATTTCAGTCGGATGTTTTGTGACGTAGGTGACGTACCAGTTTTGGCCAAATAAATTACGTTCATTAACTATGACCCGCCAGGATGAGCTTAGGCAGACCAACGGTTTGATATTCTTTGGTATAAATCCTTTCAAATAAATTATGAAAGAACCGGATGTTTCATGACGTAGACTTTTCGACAGTGGGCTCCCGGACTATAAGCTTAGTTTCAAAATACAAGATTGAAGCTAAATAATAAGTAGTGTGCACAAAACTTCAGAACAAATTGCAACATGACCAGAGATCTCTGATTGAATATACAAATATTTAATCAAGTTTATTGCTTACACATCAATAACTGTAATTTCACTTCGAATTAAAACCCTTCGAAGTACACTAAAACTAAGAAATTCTGACATCGATGAATTGTATGTCGTTTTGATTTTTATTCAGATCTTTCGATTGATACGGCTTCAATGGTATGTGCTATGAAGTATATAGGTTAATCATCGTATGTTGATGATACGGATTTTGAATAGTTTGAATTCTTAGTAAGTTAGCTATTGGATTACTAATGCCCGATTTCACCAACTAATTCCTAAAGTTAGGCAATAATTAAATCGGATTTAGGAATTCCTAAGTGCAATTTGCGTTTCACCACGCGTTAAGTAATGCCTAAGGACGATAGGAAATGCCTAACGTTAGGATAGCTTTTTAAGAAATGCTTAGCCTCAAATTAATTAATTGTCAAATGCACGTCAAATTTGGAGTTATTTCCATAGAAATATAATAAAATTATTATATTTCTATCATTTTTTCCCTTTTTATTACTATCCTTTGTCGAATTTACAGTCTAGTATTAAACAGTGGTGCCAATTATATGTACCGGGTGTCTGATTAAGAGAGTCGCGCGGCTGTATCTCACAAACTATTCGTCGTAGAGACTTACGGTAAAAAATTTTATAACCAAAGTGTCCAACAGAAAATACTGGAAATTATTTTCAGGTTTCTAAGATGGTCGCCAGGGGGCGTAACCGCCATCTGAATTTTTTAAAGTGATTTTTTTCTGAAATTCATCTGGTGAATATACCAAAAAAATATTTTTCGTTTAAAGCTGAGCTTTATTCGAGTTATTTTCATTTGACACTTTTTGACGTATCTATTGAAATGAAGTGGTGGCGGGTGTTTCAATGTTTTTTTGAATAAACAGCTGTAACTCCTGAGCGACTGAACGGATTTCAACAATGTTAATCTCGTTAGGAGAAGCATTTATTGCTTCATCGAAAACCTTTTATCTGTGGTCTGTCAAATTTTTAGTTATGCCGGTAGAGAGCGTTTTTTGATATAATAACAGAAAAATGCTAATTTCTCTAAAAAATTAAATGCAATAACATAGCTTTTTTTCCTTAAAAATGTATTGTGATGATGCCAAAATAGGCTAGTGAAAACCGTATCTCGATACCTTATTCCTAGCCTAAAATATCGAAGAAAGAAAATTTAGTTATCATATGATTCAAAAAGATGCCATTACACCGGTATTTATTTTCATTTATCTGTATTTTTTCCAAGAATCAATGATGAAATTTAATAATTTCATGATTTTCAAAAAATAACATTCTTATTTCAAAAACTTCAAAAAAAAATCGAGTGGGAGCATAATAACCAATGTAATAATATGCAAGTGCAATGTAGTCAGTATATGAAGAGCAAGCCATGGAGGAAAATCATATGCCTAAAATCAACTTGTCAACAAATACTAAAATTATACATATAGTGGCAGTTTAATAAGTTTTTGTGGCACACAGAAGTAAGGATTGAAAAAGATTGAAATACATTTTACAAACAATGAAGCTGTTGATAGCACTGACGGTATATTTTGAAATTCTTCAAACTGTGGCATTGGCACAAAGAATATACAGTGCTCTATATTCGGCGTCTACGCCATGTGAGAATTTTTCCGCGTTTAGTCCGAAATTTGCGTAATACTGGCAGCTTCGACCCTATAAATTTCAGATGAAAATTCTCTATTTTCTTCAAATATGCCCAACAAATTCTCGCATGGCGTGAACGCCAATTTGGAAATCGAGTTCTATAATCTTTGTGCCATTGCCGCATCTTGAAAACTTTCAAAATATACCGCAAACATCTTCATTGTTCGTAAATGCATTTCAATAGTTTTCAGTCCTTACTTGTGTGTGCCACAAACACTCATTACACTGCCATTATAAGTTCATTTTTAATATTTGTTGACAAGTTGATTTTAGGCATTTATTTTTTCTTCATGGCCTTCTCTTCTTATTCTGACTACCTTCTTGCACTTTCACAAATTATATTTATTGATTATTATGCCCCTACACAATTTTATAAATTTTTTTGAACTGAGAATAGTAGTACCCATATGATAATCATGGACTGATGAAATTTCATCATTGATTCTTGGAAAAATATAAATAAATGAAAATAAATACCGGTGTGATGGCGTCTTTTTGAATCATATGATAACTAAGTTTTCTTTCTTCGATATTTTAGGCTAGGAATAAGATATCGAGTTACGGTTTTCACTAGCCTATTTGGGCATCATCACAATACATTTTTAAGTAAAAAAAGTTATGTTATTGCATTTAATTTTTTAGAGAAATTAGCAATTTTCTGTTATTCTATCAAAAAACGCTCTCTACCGGCAAAACTAAAAATTTGACAGACCACAGATAAATTGTTTTCGATGAAACAATAAATGCTTTTCCCAACGAGATCAACTTTGTTGAAATCCGT